>LD368551.1:235496-327460 GCA_001465055.1 Ptychodera flava
TGAGGCTATGGTCAAATTAATCCGGACCCCCAGCCGATGACGATGGAAAGTCCTGACTGGCCGCGTTGACGTTATTGAAAATAAAAGAAGCTTTTCAGCGTTGCTGTCATGACAACCTCGACTTTGCATGCTCTTCCCTGCGTCGTGAGGATTTGTGAAGTGTCGAGTGTTAAGTGCCAGGCAAGTCTAGTGCCTACACCTCGGATCAGCGTGTCTTGAACACTCCGATTCCCCTGCCACTAGGAGACGTTGATTTCTTTCACAATGAAGGAGAAAAAAGGCAATGCCTTCAGAAATTGAGTAGCAAAATAAAACATGCACACTTACTCCTACAAAAGGAGACTGTCTTTGATCGCGTTGTAACAACAACAACGACGACGTGGCGCTAAAAACACAGTTTCCTACCACAACACAATCGCTCATATCGATACTTTTCAATAACCTATACTGTTAGACACAAAAATATCTACAAAATTGAGTACGTTCCGCCTCATTAACCTCGCTTAGAAAACGCAACTACTCCCTGCCCAAACTAACAAGAGAAATGACTCAAGCTATGAAAAGAGAACACAGTTGCGTAAAGATAAGTGGACATTAAAAGCGAATGTTCAGTACTTTAAATTTTTATAAAAATCACCCTGTTTATACAGCTCGTCTGAAATCAGCCCTTCAGTCATTTAATACTGATTTAGGGGAGACGAGAGCTCGTTACGTGACGAGAGCGAAGGCAAATGCGATACGTCCATACCTAGCTGAAGACAAGGCTGAAATTCTATTGTGAGGGGGACGGATCTTTAGATCTGAGAAAATGTGAAGTATAAGTGATAACTGAAGAATGAGCTACATATCTGATAATGAATATCGCTACTTTTTGTCGATATTGTCATCGTTATCATCATTACCATAGGCGCAGTTGTCGTCATGATGATGATGATGATGATGATGATGATGATGAAGATAATGATGATGAAGATAATGATGATGACGATGATGATGATGATGATGATGATGATGATGATGATGATGATCATCATCATCATCATCATCATCATCATTATCGTCATCTCATTCACGTCCGAAACACGTTTTAACGCAGTAAAAATTTGCACATCAGTGTTGCTGTGTTATCAACATATATAACAGTCTTCGAAATATAGAAAAAATAAATTCATAATTAAAGTTGAAGGACAACACGAATCACAGCTTTTCTTCGTTTGAGATATTCTTCTCCTGATTATTTGCAAATACCGTATTTCTTTAATATTCACCAAACGTTCATATCTGATTCAGACGCGGTGAGCGAGGGATATTTTTTCATTTATCACACTCTTCTTTAGGAGGAAAAATACCAAGGGGAGGTATTGTTTGGTACTCGGTATGTATTTTCGTTTGGGAATAACAAGCCAGCTTGGCGACAAGAAAAATAATTTTGCGTATCTCCCGAGACCTTTCATTGCTTTTAGATGAATCCCTGGCGAGGAAGCGCGAAACGCAGAATTGCTTCGGAAAACTGATCTTATCAGGAAAGTTTCAAGAGATCTCTTCCCCCTTGAAAATTTCCTGAAGATGTCAATTTGCTGTAGAAGACGCACTGTCCTCATTTTGAAGTGCGTGCTTCAGATCAGAACACGGGGAACCTTGAAATGGCAGATGTTGAGTTTGTATTGCGCATTTGGTCTACACGGATGGGTTTTATGGGAGTCCGAGTTTCATAATTATTAAATAAAGGCACGATCGCTAAGTCGCATAGGAAATGGCGTCTGATTATTGTTTGTGAGACAGTGAGAGATCTCCGCATCGACACTTTGGACGACAAATTTCAATTAATATTTCTGGTCGGACAGGAAAAGTGATTCAATTATATCAGCTTGGGTGTTCACATCAACAAGGGAAAAAATGAAGGGTTGGGCAACACTAGGTATAATGACTGTGTCGAAACTCCTACACGGCACTGAAATTGTGCCCTGTGGAAATGATGATGGGCAGTTACAGCGCGATGAATAATGCAAAGTCTTGGAGATAAAGGTTCGACAACTTTGTTAACGAGTCACGCGGGAGGTAAGGCGAAAAAAACCCACACCCACTGAGAGAGATCAACTTCCCTGGAACCGTCGGTGTTGGGACTTTTCGGAAAACATCGATGCGGGATGCTTAGCTGAGCCGATCAAGGGGCTCGGGTATACGGAGCGCATTTACATGGGAAATGATAACAGAGCAAGGGCAATCCCACGGTGCTTGCACTTAAATGTCTATGAATGCACGGACAAGGAAATTGAAAAAATCTCATTCGTGGATGCTAATTGGGTCGAGTCGCTCGGGTTTAATTGCATTCAATCTCACGACATGGTAAAAACCACCGAGAATTTGCAAGAAAGCAAGTCTGACCATGTCTAATCAACAACATCTCGCTAAGTTTCAATAAGGCATCCGCAGAAAAATGGACAAATCCAATTTATTTCCCCATAACCCGATATGTCCTTTACAATAGGGAGAAAGAAGTGCATGGAATTGCGTTTGCATGATGAAGATGCCGTCTCCCACGAAACAATGAGTGGCACACATAAATAGTATTATCGCATTCATTAACCAACCGACACAAAGGCACGCCGAGCAATTCACAGCCCCCGTAACTCACTCAAATGTATTATTTGAAATTGCCATCCGGATGAGCGGAGGACACCTCTCTCTCTTTCTCTTTCGCTGAATGCGCCTCAATATATGTAATGAAGTCGGCGACAATTAGATGGTGCAGATACTGCGACATTAATAAAGGGAAAGTCAGAGTAAGTATTCATCTTGAAACTTCAAGGTCTTAGCAAAAAGAATTTCTGTTTGTAATATATATATATATATATATATATATATATATATATATATATATATGAGAAGTCAGGCTATCCCCAGTGAAGCGTGGAATGGGGTGTAGATAGAAGAAATTTGGTTGAAACACACTGCCACACCCGGTTGTTAGGTTCCAAACGTATATTATACCTCAAACATAACGTTTTGCTTTACAATTAGTGCTTCTTCAGGATTTTCTACAATGAAAAGTACGAAAAGAAAAATTACAATTGTTTAGGAAAATGTACAATGTAGAATTGACTCGATTGGAACTAATTTGGATAATTGGATGGTGAAGTAATATCGATTTAATCTGCAAATGTAAGCTCTTCTGCTTTTCTTTTTAAGTTACATACTTGTTTTTATGAGTAATTTGTCATATTGCAACATTCAGCTATTGGGAACCTAACACTTTTGAGAATTTTGAAAAATATAAAGATCCAATTGTCCCAAACTGGTTGCATGTTAATTTCAAGTATCAGACAGTTTTGACCACATCCACAGCCCTTAGGTTAGTCTCTCTCCTGTCGTTTTTTGTAAATTTACAGACTTTCAGATACTTGTAATTCTACATTGTATACATTTTCCTAAACAATTCAACCATTTCCATCCATCCATCCATTCATCCATCTATCTATCAACCCAACCACCCATCCATCAATCCATCCATCCATCCGTCCATCCATCCATCCATCCATCCATCCATCCATCCATCCATCCATCCATCCATCCATACATACATACATACATACATACATACATACATACATACATACATACATACATACATACATACATACATACATACATACATACATACATACATACATACATAGTTTCATACAGGTGTGTTTGTGTGAGTTTATACCAATGAACGCCATCACAAATTAACTATTCTTTTGACGGGCATGTCAGGTTTTCAATGTCTATATACACAATGTATAAGCATGAAGTTACCTTTGTGTGTGTGTTCTGCAAATTTCCCTAAATAGACATGACATAGTGTGTATATATTTGAATTACATCTGTAATTGAGATGAACACTTGTTGACAAGACTCAAAGCTACATATATATTACAGGTATCGCCAATATGGTTCTAGCTATTGATGCACATGTATCTATTATTGATATTTTCACAGTGTTGTTCGTTACATATATATTTTACATGAAAGATGGTCATTGATAACTACAGAGAGTTAATGTAACAGTGGATATTTTTGTAAAATAGACCAAAAATGTAAGGTCGCCGCAAGACGGAGGGGGGTATCGAATTTTGTATTAGGGTGAGAACTTTTATGTTCAGTGCGCATATAGCTCAGGGTTGTATACATAGCTACATCCAAATTTGTGTCTGACTGAAGCAAGGCATGTGTTCGGTGAACCATATTGCCTCGACAAAGTAATACAGTGTGATATAAATAACAACTAGATGGCCGGGTCGTTCCACATTTCACCACAGTTCACCGAATTTAAATCATTTAGTAATCATGTGAGGTCGTTTTTGCGGAAATTAGGGCGATCCTGCCGCCAATAAAAAAGGCCTTCTCGTTTCAGTGTTTTTAGAGGAAAATATCATTTTACTTTCGTTTTTGTTATTTCAGGTGACATCCAGTGACACAGATCTATGTCTTTAAATATCGACATTCAACAATAATCTTTCTTGCATCATAATTGATAACACTGTCACATTTTAATCTTTTGAGTGATGATTGAGTCTCTCTGACGGTCATGCGCACATCGCCTTGTCGTGTTGCCTCGTCCGTAGGCAGTCAATTCTCGAATGAAAATGCGATAGACGGGGCTCTTATAGATCTGCCTTTTGACGTCTGTCCTTGTGAACATATTTAAGTGCATGAGGCGGTAGACATTCTATCGATTGACGATTAAAAAAGTACTCATTGAAGAGTTGTCGTGAAATGACGTTAGTGCTGCTACCATAATGGCCAATTTTGGCAAAAAGGGCATGGTTAGTTTTTTTTTTGCGCAGACTCGCCTAATGATTCACACCTCTGGCGTCTCTGTAGTGAATGCAGCGACGTTTTTCATGCAATTCTATGGTACTTGAGAAGAGGTGCTCCGTCAAAAGAGTTATGAAGCTCGACATCCGGGAAGACCGAATACCAGCACTCTCGTTCGATGCAAATGTCACATGGCAAATGTCACATGCTAACCTTGTAAATGACGCTAAGCAAATTTACTTACAACGCCGCCTTCGAAGCTGTAGAAATCATTTGTCAAGTAGCCGTATGATATAGACGAGGTACTTACTATCGCCGCGCACTTGGAAAAGACGCCGTTTTTTTTCAAGTCTTGTTGGGGACAAGTAGTCTTAACCAAATGGACGCAGGTAGATGGAAACGCTCCGTTTATGCCAGCAAGAGGGGACTTACTCAGGTGTCTGTCTTGGAACAAATGAATATACTGTACTCCGGCTCCTCCAGTTATCGATCTTCATGATTAAGGCGGGAACAGTGACCGTCAGACAAAGGCTTAATTTTCAGTAATAGAATTATAGTTGGCACCTATTCATGGGTATACAAAGACAACGATCTTCATTTTGAAACTACTGAACAACGCTACTCATAAAAAATATCAGGACACGTATTACAACGATTGTTAACTAGTAATTTTAATTTTTCCTTCTAAAAGCATATGTTCATTGTAATTGCTGACAGACAAATGTGATGGAAGATTTTAATATCTCTTTCTCCTTTCCATCTAATTACAGTTAATGATGTGTACGTTGTCATATTGTGTTTCATGCTGTTGTCTGACACGGTAATACATACCACGGCATGCACTCTCTGTGTTATTAATTATTTGAAATTTATGTACAAACGCTGTTTTGTTTTTACATGTCGTTGCCCGGGACGATAAATACAAAGCCTGCAACGGGCGTACATTGAACTGTTTTCTTCCTTTTGCATGTCTGTGTATTTAGATTCAAAGGCCACAAGACGCTTTTCTCTGTTGAAGATATGGACCACTTCGAATTTTTCGGGGTCGCATTCTCCTAGTTATAAAAATTTAGGCCTTCGCGCATCGGCCATGACACCCCTTGGTTCGGTCGATCAGTTTTCTGTCGAGAGAAAGTGATCGGGGATAATTGATACAGGCATATTACTTTATTCCGACTATGTGACTCAGATGACGAATGAGCGAAATGATGAATATGTTCAGAGTTTTTTTTAAAGGGTAATTTTTTAATCAGGAAATTGCAAGGAAAGTTTATTCCGGATATTGAAAAAAAATGTTTAAAACTTACATGGCTGAAGTGGTTCTGTATGAAAGTGTAAAAAAGTAACAGGAGGCATAAAACAACAAGTGAACAGCGGCCAAATGCTATTTAATCTTGAAAAAAATGTAACACGGAGCATAGCATTTCAGTAAGGGTATGTTTGAAATACCATTGCGGTACATTGCAAACCTATAACATGTAATAAAAACTCCCTTTGACGTCGATGGCTATGCAAACATCGCACTGGCTGACCACCGTTTAAAAATACATTCAGAAAAGGAGCGTTGTTTCTCCAAATACAGGTTTATTAGAAACATTACTATCATAATACAGGATGATGATATTATTTTTGCCTGGAGCTATTAATAAACACATCAAAACATGGCAACATCGTGTTCACATGCGCGATACTGTCTCCGTTAGTGAATACAAATGAAAGTGTTTTCGTCACTCATAATGTGTTCTGTTCATCTGTCCGGCGACGCGGAACATTTCTAGCGTCGGTCGCCGTCTGATTTTGAGCAATACCCTATTTGCAATAAATGAAATCTTGCGTATGAGGTACCGTCTCGGGAGGCACAGAAAACAACGGAAATAAAACCAAGGGTTGTACCAACCAAGAGGTTTTACATTGCCCCCCACCCTCCAGCCCCTAAAGTGAAGATCTCATTTTAGATAATGTTCACGCCAACTT
This sequence comes from Ptychodera flava, assembly GCA_001465055.1. Lineage (NCBI taxonomy): Eukaryota > Metazoa > Hemichordata > Enteropneusta > Ptychoderidae > Ptychodera > Ptychodera flava. The sequence goes on from LD368551.1 coordinate 242,271, forward strand.
GAAAGATGTTATTTATTTCTTCGCGATTTTAGACAAATTTGTGAACGCGTGTCCCGCATTGCATCACAGTGACAAATGTCAAAGTGGGTTCAGCGCATGTGGCACCGGTGAATAAATTAAATTGTAAATAGAAAGAAAACAACAGTTCGAAGCACCAGGCATATTGATAGATCAGGGAGATGATATGTAAAAATAAAATGATCGATGAATTATGGCTAATCTTTGACCCTCACTTGGCACAAATACATGTCTTTATTTATATAGTACCTCGACCACTTCGGAAAGCAAAACAAAACAAAACAAAACAAAGTAAAACCTCGAAATCAAATCAGACCAAAAAAAACCAAAAACTCATAACAAAAAAAACCCATTGTGCAGTGGATAAGGAGGTTGAAAGCGTAGTCGACTCGTACGCAACAGCCTAAGCTTTCCGTTGTCGTTGTTTCGTGTGACCAACTGGCCATCCCCTACCGTAATGTTGTACAATTACAGAATAAAGCGCGAAAAAGAGAAGCACGGATCAAGCCCACTTTAAAGAAATTTACATGACAAACTTAGTCATCCAAGAAATGTCTCTCACATTATGCGAATCCGTTAATCGGGCTCATCCATATCTGTCATATTTTGATTAATGGAACTTACGTAATAGCCTACATACATATGCAATAGCAGTTTCTGAAACTTTTGACGATCAGTCAAACTGACCTACTCTGTGAACTTTAGCCTCCGAGTCGGTCTAATTTATCTGAAATAGGAGACTGGCTAGTCATTGGGAGTTTTGTGGGCTTTCTTTTCTAATTTAGCACGAAATACAAAGAATAGCCATGGCATTGAATGGCAATTTCTATTTTGTTGTTGGTATTCCCGTTAGTGATAGAAAAAGTTCAAGGCTGACTTTAGAAATGATCGTTCTTCTTGATTGCGGTGTACAAGTGGCAGAAAACCCCGTAGGATCGATCTCATTCGCTCCCTCTCTCTGCTTGTCTGTCTCCTTTTTGCCTGTTCCCGTCCGCCATTTGCTATTTATACGTCTACCTGACTCTATTTATATTTAGTTCGCGTGATAGTCTGGGCTACTTTTATCTGCATGTATATCTGTCTGTCTGTCTGTCCGTCTGCCTGTCTCTCACACAAATCGTAATTAGACACACGATCTTCTCACGACGAGCAGTAGTCGTTTCGTGTAACAATATCAAATCACTGCTTATGTTGTTATTTCTGTCGCTGGCATGAGTTCAAAAATTTTTGAAGGTGTCCTTCGATCTCCGATGCGGTTTATATATTGTTTCATCGATTACGGTTTTTGAATCAGTGCAGATCTCCCTTTTTTAAAATGAAAACGTCAACGTACAGTTTTTGCACAGTTGAGCTTGGATCTATCAATATAATATCGAAATGTTTTGGCCTGTGACGGTGCTGCAAATGGTTCCTATGTGTTGAGAGGGCCACGTAAATATCTGAAGACACAAAGGAGCTCGATTAACAGACATAAGTCATCAGAAAATCCATTTATGACCGTTTACAAACACACATAATCTTGTGTACGTCTCTTATAGGTCGTTCATATCAGTAGAACTAATAATACTTCTGTATATCTATAAATTAATTCGTTACAGTCTGTTATCAAAAGAGAGATTTTATGTTGAAAAAGAGAATGAACTGAAAAAATGCGATTATTGTTACAGAACAAAAAGCAATAATAAATGTGGAAAAGTATATAAAAACCAGAGAATTATTAATATAAGTGATTAACGAAGTCAATCGTTCGCTAAATGTGTGCTTCGTCTCGCTCAACAGTATAATTATACTGACTACGTTAAAGTTCAAACAGTAAAACCAGAGATCGACGAAAATAAAACGATAGCCCCTATACACATTAAAACGTTTGGATCCCAACTCGCATGAAGGTGAGAATTTAATTTGCGCCTCAAGCGCCCCTGAAAACCAAGTACAACCTGAGTTTAACATTGGTAGGTGGTGGATTTTTTACCTTACATTCTAGCTGCTGCTGCGACATGGCGACCAGACAGAAATGAACAGCCCTCTCTTAAGAAATTTTCTAACCCGTCAAAAGTATACGAGTTATCCGACACACCCAGTGTTGTTTTTTTGGCATTTACAAGCAGACTTATTACCCACATACATATGTACTGGAGAAAGAAAATAATTACAGACTAACAACATTAGGGAATATCGCTGCATGGTGTTCGTACACAGGCGTAATGTGGTTTCTGCCCGCGATGTCGAACGGAAGTTTTGAGTTGATTACCTCCACTTTGACGATAATGAATCGAGAAGACGGTATCCTGAATAGCGATCGGTTAACGAGGTACAGGGAGGTCTGGCTTGGGAGTTCTCAAACTCTCTCTCTCTCGCTAGCTCTCACGGCAGTGCACTCCGCGAAGAGGCGAGCAAATTGAAAACACTTACTGTGTAATGTAGTCCGGATGTAAATTTCTTCTGACGATCTCGTATACTGAAACCGATCGATCGGGGCAATAGGGGTAATGTGATGAAACTAGTCCGATATTTTGCGTGGGACCAGCACGATGAAAACACTGTCAGCACCACAAGCAGCGACGACGTCGTGGTGACGACAGCAGAGTTATGGTATAATGAAATTTCCAACCAACTAGGTACACTTGTTGCCGTGCCAGCATTGGAACTCCCCAGGCTTGCGCGCGGAGGCGTCGTCACGTCTCAGGGTAGCGAGTTGAGGCTGATGACATCGGACACGAGATATTAACAAGTAGGAAAAAATATGATAATTTCCGCGGATCAATTAAGTCGTATTGACGAAGTCGTCCGCCCAGCACTTTTCAGTGGAGAATTCAACTGGTGAAAGGACACGCATTGCAACTCCGGCTGAATTTACATCAATGGTAATTAGGCAGTCGCTAAGTAGCAATATCAAATGCAGGGAGGATCGCACATCTCTAGGGTAACTTTACCATAATTTACTTGTCTTCGAACGGACACGCACCGCCGGTTAAGTGATTCATTCTATTTGTGCGCTTAAGTATGGACGATAATTGAGCATCATGTAGATGGAACTGGTCATAACTCAGTGTTTCGATATATACTTCGGCGCTTGGCTGTCGTCCTCTCTCGGCTTCGCCGTCCTGCTTTCCCGTCAACCGCTGGGATCTGTTTATCCGTGTCGCTTGGCTGAGCGGCCAGGGGTAACGATCGCTGGAAGTAATTAACTCAGGGACGTCGTGGAATGATGAAGAAGTGCTGTATCCTCCGCACAATGACAAGTAGACGACCAAACGAGGAGGGAAAAAAACCTTGTCAAAGATAATTACGACAGATTTTTCCCCGGTTCTTGAGTTTCGTGACTGTGGTCGTCATATGAATAAATAAAAGGCATTAAATAGGCCACGAGTCATGTCTTGAATATTCAACCTTTTTTTAAGTTCTCGAGTTTCCACTTGCGCAGGGCTTAGGCAAGCAGCGTCTCTATATATACACACGTACAGTGCACAACGATGAAGCTACGCGAGTAGATTACTGCGACCTCAGCGAAAATGGTTTCTATTTGCCAACAGACAGCAAGCAATACGCCGTTTTCATACGGAAAGTGCCTCAACCATTCATCGATTTAACAATAGCATAGAATTTTGCTTCCGGATAAGAAAAAAGATGGACTCCGAGTCTGCGAGAAACAGAATACGCGTGATTCTAAAAGCACTCACAAACAACAATGTTCATTTTCTCTGAGGTATTTCCCATTTGGACAGCGAATTTTGATTTCATGTTCATTGTCTGCATGCATGCGTCATTCATCACTTGCTGACATAAAATGGAAAGTTGAAGACGATTTATTTTTGTTCGCTTTTTTGTCTTTAACATGCCTGCCTGGGAAGAACAAACATGGACGGAGTGGCAGCGACTCGACAAAGACAATTTAAATGGTTAATGGTACGACTCGAACCAGTTTTAAACTTTGGATATATACAACTGACTTGTGTATTATTTTTTTTGAACAGCGATGTAAATAATCTACTAACTGCGTTCTCATCCCGCGTAACTGACTGACCGGTGGCGCAATCATGTGACGCACGTATTCAGTGACACTTTTGACAACCACATTTGAATAGTTAATTGATTGACTTGGTGATAGAGTGATTGGCCTTCTGGCTGACGTTGCCTGACCCATCTGATGCTCGAGAGTGACTGACTGACAGATCTATTAATCAATTGATCAATTGACAATTAAATGACTTATTATCTGACTGACTGGCTGTTAATGAGACTGATTGATTGATTGATCAATTAGATGGATGTTTGACACTTCGAAAGAGATGTCCAATTTTCAATGTAGTGTGTGGCACGAGGTTCCGCCATGATTTTTGCATTAGCACAACGGAGGAAACGTGAATTTGTCAATATGCTTAACATATTTTCAGTCTTAAATGCGATTCACCGAAACAACAACTCTTCTTCGATAGACTCTCCCCATATAATTATCAGTGTATCATTAGTGCATGATCATATGTTGGATCTGAATACACAAACATATTATAGGATATACTAGCTCGCACTATTATTATGACGTTGTTGTTGTGTTCATCAAATCCATCGAAACTGATTCCCCCTCAATAGATAAGCTATCTCAAATTGATTCGACAGCGGAGAGTATAATATTCTCGTCCGTTTCAATGGAGAAAATGTCGATTTCCAATCTACACAGTGTTGAAGTGACGTATGTCTGTAAAGTGCATTTAATCACCTTCTGACTAAGCGACACCAAATAAACAACATTCTGTCAAAATTATTGGAAACAGAAAATCTGTAAAATATCGACTGCGTGTAAGCGCACCGAAAAGTTTGTGACTTCACAATGGAAAATATTCATACATGTAAATGGCTATGGCCGTAACTCTTCAGGCAGTTATAAGTGCTCTTAGTCTGTAGACAGTACGTTGAACCCTAGATTGTCAAACTCAGGCTCCATCCTATCTGGTCACTAGGTGGAGCTATTTAGCATGCATTATTGGCATGGTTTATTGTGAGAATGCATGTTGTAATTATTGCAAAGTCATTGGCGTCCTGAACGAAAAAAAATATCCAAGATTGATGCTCCGTTTCCTTTACTGAAATGCATTTCCGGTTCGCTTTGCCATTACTGTAGGCAAGCTACCATCGGTCTAGCTAGGGCATCATTTCAAGTCTGACCCCGTAAAAAGTAATCTTCCCAATTTTTTAAGACCCCATATCACGATTAGTAAAATGTAAATTTGTCAACTCGGTTATCGAAGATGAATCGTTATGATCAAACACAGTTATTAAAGGGATTCCTAGAAAACTTTCAATTTCTTAATGGGGAGTAAGTTGACATGCGTTCACTGGATGCATATATTATTGATATGGCTTTTCTACATGCCGGAGGCTAAGACAACAATTTGGGCGAAGCAGAACAATAGTGAGTCGATTAACTTGTCATGATATCTTTGATACTGAAATAAATGGTAGGATAAAGTTGAACATCAATATAGCTTAGCATGACCGATCATTCTCAAGTCTCGACATAATTTACAGGACAGGGTTCAGTTCTCAAATTCGACTACATAATAGCTTTTCAGTATTTTTCTCTTGCAACACTCTAAAAGTAATCGAATAATTATCTCCGTTTTTAATACAAATGACGTCCCTGTTATTAGGGTATTCCTGTCTTATCATGTCTCACTTACTTTCATATGCGAGCTTTATTATGTTCTCCGATTCCCACTTGTACCCTTATGCAGTCTCGCTCTAAAAGCTGTCGCGTGTGTTCACCGTCATCCGTGCAATGGAGAGAGGCTTTAAATAGATACCACACTAGACTTGCGCCGTTGCCGACGTTGATCTGTTAATTGCCTGGAAATCAAGTGTCGTTGGTATCAAATTCAACGTCGGTGCTAATTTTTTTATTGCTGGCTTATAGATGGAGCTTTGAGGATACGAAGTTAGTAGTTAAGCGCCTTTCTCTGCGTACAGATGAGCCGCTTTGACGCGATGACCCGGTTGTCGAAAGCAAGGCGTACTTTAATTTAATCTCCGATCCATCAACGCACTGCTGCGCCCAGAGCTATTCTCAAAAATGCAGAAGTTACCCCCGACGAGCTAGGAAAGCGCGAACTTTTGAGACCAAACGACAACAGGGCTGACCCAACACACCTGATGTACACCTACACCGGCGCATGAAAATCCTTCGATGATGGATCTACAAGTTTGAACTACATTACACACAAACGAACTTTGCCTGGTTCTCTCACACTATAGTGTTTACATGCAGAGTTAATATTATAGTGATGTCTGTTTGTCCGTTCGTCTGCCATTTGCGTGTCTCTCTCTCCTTTGCCACCTGTGCGTCGAATCGGAATTAGATAGAATTCGGCACACAAATGTTATTGGGGAGGGAGTGGCTTAAATTTTTGCTAAAGAAGTGGGTAAGTGATAGTGATCGCATAACCTCCCCCCCCCCCCAATTATTTTTCTGTATCACAATGCATGCTTCAGGATGTAAAGATTGATGTTGATGACGTGTTGTTTCTTCTGTTAAAGTTCTGCTAAATGTACGGGCAAAGGAAGTCATTCACCGAGCAGTTTTGTAAACGCTGCAGGGGTATGTTTTAGACTATATGATTTATGTGATATATCTGTATCGTGTCGTGACTCGCATTATACTAACATACATTTATATGTATATATCTGTTTATTACAGCTACCAGAGAAATACAATTAATTTGACTAAAAAAAACTCGAAACAACAGCGACATTAAAATATGAGAGAAATGAATTCAGTGGTAAGGTCCAGCTATACTATACGTGTAAAACATGTCCCTGTAATTGAAGTCACATTCAGGGTTTCTGATTATTCTTTCGAGACTTAGAATGTTCATATTTTGAGGTGAAACCACGGTCACGTGAGCTATTAATAGCCTTGGTTTCTCTTTTATTCTCTGTACGTTAATTTGTAAACCGTGAACTCAATTATGTTCCAACACACGATCAAAATAACACTCGTGTAGTGTTTTAAATTGGCAACACACGAGCGTGTACGTCAGTCACGGACAACTGTGTGTAGGCAAAAAATGATATGAAAGACACTGAGGAAAAGACTTTATTTGAGACTGTTTTAATAACCTTTAGGCAAATATTTATTTTTGTGTAATATACTAGGTATCACTAGGCATTGCAATGAATTGGCAATATATCTATCAGCGTGCCGATGGACGTTTTAACCGGCGGTGATGGTGATATTTTGCAATCGTCGCGATCTATTATAAACATTCATGTATGTGTTGGTGGCGAAGATGACAGCTAAAGTATCCGTCAGTATCTCAGTCAAAACACACCCACGTCTCGTACTCGTTGTTTTGAAGAAAGGGACATTTGCGCGAAATGTTTGGAGACAAAAGTAACATTTGAAATGTAATACAAATGTTATTGTGAAAAGTAAATTTACTGGGCGCGTAGTTACATACGAAATGTATATTTGCTCTGCAATCACAAAATCGCTTTACATTTTATGCATGAGTCAACGAACATCGAAATTTGTGAGCACACGGCATTTACAGAACGGCGTAGGCGCGCATATTAAACAAACTCTATACATCTGTTATTGTAACTAAAGCTGCTCTTATCAATACTTGTTTATCTTACTACTCGTGAGTTCATTATTTGCACAATTATGTCCTGCTACGCATGCGCTTTTTGACGTTGTATCGTTCACTCTTTTGGGGACTCGAGCATTCTGATTGTTTTCAAGAAATACTTTCACCGTATTGTTCACTGTTTATTGTACCCTGTAGTCGTATTCTGGGCCTACGTATAATTTGGAAAGGGCGTGTAGATAAGAATTCTAAACCACGGGGTAAAATTTCCCCGGCCCACTCACTTTAAACACAGAGTAATATCATAGACAGAGTGGCAACACTTGCATGCCTTTTGTTCCATGGTCGTCTCGGTAGACTATTGGCTTTTCATATTAAAATGAGCTTCAAAGGTGTTAAACGTTTTGGAGGCTTGGTTTGTGGTTGATAATTACACGAGATTATGCGAAACATACGACGAGATGGCATCGTACTGCCAGTCGCGTAGCAACCATAGTTACTTTGTGAGCTCTCAGGCCAGAAACACTGCCTAACGCCAATCAAAACATAACACGCCAGCAGTTTCATAAACATGTCCTTTCTTGGCGCACGTGTAAAAGACGGTGTGACTGACCGTAAACCATTGAGTAAAACCAGACAGTATCGATAAAAGACTTTCAAATTTGGTTCAAACACACTCATTATATATTCATAAAAATATGAGAGGAATTTTTAAAACGGTAAAACCCACTTTCCTGAAGCTCAAAACACTCGCGTTTTCGCCAGCACATCAATTCCGATCAGCACCACACGACAACTTCAACACAAGCTTTGTCGAACATACTTTCGCTTAACAATTGGTGAAAATCCGAAAATTACCGAAGGGTGCATGGTCGGCACTCTTCGGAAAAGAGAGCCAAGAGCTTCGTGAGGCGAGGCAAACATGGATTGCTTACGTAACCGCTTCACGCCTTAAACAATAGCTGTTGCCACTCTGTCTATGATATTACTCTGTGCTTTAAATGACGCGCAGTCCCTCATAGGGACAGTGGCCGTAACTTTTGATAATATTTCCGTATTATTATGCACTACAGCAAATAGGTTTCCCCTTTCTACTCCCTACTCTGAATATAAAACTAAACTAGTCTTATAGTCACTGTGCCTGAACATTGTGTTCCATATGCGATGTTTAATGTTGACAAAACTAATTCTGGTCCGGATTTAATTCGATTATTAACCATTAAATTGGCCAGTACATATACATTCAGAATGTAGAAACAAGTGGAACGTTTGGCATTAGGGCATAATTATGGTAGTAGACCAAGAAACTGAATTTTAACGACAGAACACAATTTTCTATAATCACACCAAACGCTACTGTTGATGTAGCTTCAAGAAATCACGTTTCTTCTCTTACTTTAACTGCGCTCTCCGCGAGTCTTCATTAACTGTATTCCGTCACAGCATTGGCAATCCGATGTGCATGGCAAGATTTTCGTATTTTTTTGGCTATTACTCTTATGAATCTTGATGGGACTTGTCTGACCCCCCTTCAATTTTAAGCAGGCGACGTCCCCAGAAACTTGAAAAATACCTAGAGAGAGAGAGCCCTTCAGGCACTTGAAGATATCAGTCAAAATCTCGCAAGATGCATTAGTCTTGCGCCACTCTCTGCTCATCGAAACTATTAAAGCGGTGACAATATCTCCGCTATCTTCACTCACACTAACAAAATGCATCTTCGCAAAAGAGAGCGCTTTACTTTCGCAGTCTGTTGGTTTTCGAGTGTTCCGCAACAGAAATCGAACGCCGCGGGGAATTGTCTGGCTTGGCTTCATCGACAACAGCACCATTTAGTCGTAAAAGTACCGATGAAGGCTCTTTCACAGGGATAGACGTTAAAGTTACAACCAAATAATTCTGAAAGTTTGGAAAATTTATTCATTAGATGAGCTTGTATCGATATTGTTGTGTTCGCTCGCTTTTCGGCGAGAGTTGCTGGAACAGAGCACATTTGTACATTTGTGTAAATAGGGAGTGTAATCCCAACGTGTTGTTGTTGTCGATGATGATGTTGACAGTATTGTTGTGTATAATATTGTTGTAGTAGTAGTAGTTGTCGTTGTTATTATTGTTGTCGTCGTTTTTGTCATCGTTTTTACTACCCTCGTCATCATCATTACCATCATCATCATCATCATCATCATCATCATCATCATCATCATCATCATCATCATCATCCTCATTATCATCACCACCATCATCATCATCGGTTTCATCTTTATTCTTCTCCTCAATATAACCACGACAAGCTCGAAATCTTTACACTCAGTAGATTTGATATATAATCCCGCATCTGTAAAATGGAAACCCTGCTGCAGTGAAATATGAACCCCTAGCTGATCACTTTTTGAAAAGTCAATTTCACTGTGGTCAATTATTTAAAATGTAAGCGTTTCGCAGAACAAAGAGAAGCTTGAAGATTCGTATAGGACATCTGGTACTTCGACTGTAAAGGCAATTGCCTGACTTGAAATACGATGTCGCTACTTCAACGACAGCATTTTCCATTTTCCTAGTGACTGGTCAACTTCGCTATATTTTATTTCCAGCGGGGAAGACTATGCACTGCTGTAAAAGAGCTCCACTTGCGTATTTGAGATTGTTGTAATTTGAATTAAGGTGATATAGGCTGGTGACGATAGGGCAGCACGCCTTATTTCTAGGTCCACTTTTCGAAAACAAGACTAAATAGTGTACACACTCTGAACTCTTTACCTTCCACTAGGGTGTTATTTTGCTCATAATGAAAATAACACAATGGAGAGGGGGTTGTTCAAGCGTTTTGAAAGCATAGTTAATCTGATTAGGGTCATGTAAAAACAGAGAACCTCACCAGACATTTCGCCAGTCCTTATGTCCGTATAGAACGGCAGAAGCAAATGAGTTTGTCCTTGCAGTTCCCTGTATATGCTAATTTGCAAGATGGGTCGCATTGGATGGCTTTCACATTAAGGTAGTAGGCGTCTCGAAACTGGAAGAGAGAAACTTTTTCGCAAACTCTCCTTATTAAGGAAACATTCAAGTAAATCAAGAAAAATTATTAAAATCAGAGGTCACAGTGCAAATTCGGCACCAGAGAAATAAATTACTCAACATGCACCTATATCCGAAATTCAAACTGGGTGTTATCTCCGTGTTAACTCTATGGAGTAAAATTAAATTTTCGATTTTCTCAAAAACAAGACGGTTAAGCATTCCTTCCCTTTGTGAGCTTCAAAACGAGGCCTCCCCAAGCGGTGAACCAGAAAAAGTATTGTAAAAAGAGAGAGACCGATTCTCTGTCCCCGAGGTGCATTCTACCTTGGAATTGGATTTAATAGTGTGAGTATTGTGTTTTGCATTCAAGTAAAACCTAGTAAAGCAAATAATGTCAAGTTTAACGGCACTCTTTAATCGACGTCCTCGTAACGAGATTTGCCAAGTAAATGTTTATCGTCACTGGAAAGTTTTACGACATTGCCGTGGTTAATGCCTGCCTAATGACATGCTCACTGTGTGAAAGGTGCGGGTAGCTGAATGTGTTTTGCCATAGAAATGGCAGCCAGACGCACACTGGGAATCCCGATGTTTACCGATGAAACGTACGGTACGTTGGTCTCTAATGAGGGGGCTTTGCAAACAAAGCCGTCGCTCATAAAAACTGAAAGTAGGAGAACAATTGTAAGGAGAGTTTGTTTTCACTGTTCAAACTAGATTTCCAGCGTTCATCCATTGTCCCGCGCACTTTTAGCCACGGCAGCGCTCTGCTATCGCGAAGTTTTGTTGGTATCCATGGACGCTCACCGCTCGCCTTTTGAGCGCGAGTCAGGCAGGCGTGAAATGCGATACTTTCAGGTGACGCGATTCTACGTGTGTTTCGGAATGCGAATGACGTCGCATTGTTACAAACTTTTGGCGTATTTGATTGTGCTACAAGCAGAAAAAAATTACACAGAGAAAACCATGGCTTGCTCAATGCATGTAAGGCATTTTTAAGGCACGGTTCGCGTATATATATAGATATATTGTCGCACACTGACTCGCCTGTTCATTAGCTTGCGAGGTGGGACATTCAACTTAAGTGGCTGTTGAGTTTTTAGGAGACGTGTTCTGATTCTCTTGATTCAATTCAATCTGCCCAAGACAAGAATCTGCTGTGTAGTGGACAAATCGAAGGCTTGTTTCCGGTTATATTTACTCAGGATGGCAACTTTCCGACATTGTCCGGCGCTACGTTTCGTGATCTGTGTACCGATCCTTTTTGCCATGCCTTCATCAAGTAAGTGCGCATGATCAAGCCGTCTTTAACGTTGTTTGCCGTCTTTTTATTTCTTCCTAGAGTGCCCTCTCTTCTGTGCCATTCTTTGCATGCTCCGCGGCGAATTCGGCACTGATCTAATACTGCTCGTTCAATTTGGCTCGCTAAAGTGAAACACGGCTGAGATTGATGGCAGGCAACGTCTCTTATCTCAGACTATCAAATTATCGACGTGGCGGTGTGTTACAAAACATAACGAACGGCGCTAGTGAGAACATTTGATTTACCGCCGATAGGGAAATGCTTTCCCTCTTGGCTTCATCATATACGAATTCACAATCAATCATATACATGTTATTAGTCTGGAGCTCTGAAATATGACTGATTGCTTTCTTGGAAATTCAAAACCGTCCTCTAAATTTCTCCGCAAACGGAACTTTTTACAAAAAAAATCGGTCGATAGATTCAAGGGCGTCGTTACGCTCAGGATGTGTATCTCCAAGGAAACTAGTTCGATTTTTATCAGCGTCTGCGATGGTGAAAGGCTATGGTATCTGAATGGGTTTCTTCGTGGTGTGTGTACAAATTTAGCCTAAGAACGAGACCTCTGGGCAAAATAAGGGTATAAGTAACATCATAACCAAATTGTGTAACGGTGTAATTACAAATGTAATTACATCGAAAGAAAAGCTTGCAAATGAGAAAGCATTACACCGATTGGGTCGATGGAATTCAAAACCATATTTGCAGTCACAAGATTCAAACTAATACCGGCGTTAGAGGTCACGATGGACGGGGGTCGGGATAGGGGTTGAGATGGGTGTTGGGATAGGGGTGGGGGCAGCCAAACGTTGACTTTTTAATTCGATAGCATTCTGCATGGGAAGATGCACAGGGCTGTAAAGTGAATCTTCATGGCCTTTAAGAGGGAGTTATTTCAAACCTTGGAAGGATGGATTTTACGGTCTCATTATGCTTGAGATGTTCATCATCATTAGTATTTATGAGCGTTTTGAGTTTGTCACCGTGATAATGCGAAGTAATGCCGGAAAATAAGTTCAACTTGGTTTTTTTTTTCTGGTGTGTGTACAATAACAGCCGCCAAATAAGACCTTGGCGGAAACAGTTGCATTAACGAGATCGTGATCAAATAACAAGCAACGGTGTAAATAGCCGTGTAAAACAGCGTGCAAATTCGAAAATATATCTCCCAACGAAATAAACTTATAGTATGTTGTAAAGATCAAACTGTCGTTGTGTCGGGGAAGGGATGGGGCTACAATCACTGGCGTTTTACTTTGAAAACATTCGCTGACGTTTTAAAGTTCAACAACATTTCAGACAGAAGATGCAAAGATGCAAAGTGTTGTGAATTGAAAAAAAATCAATCACACACGATGATTCCCTCGATGATGAGATATTCCCAGTTGGAAATCACTAAAGCATTTCTTTTAATTGAGGCCGCGATTTCCCGACCGAGGTAAAGCACGACCCAGAACTTGAATAAGTCAATTACTGTCAATGTAGACTCAGGATCGGGTGGTCGTTATTTAATTCGAGTCCCTACCGTAACACCAAAGTTAATAGTCTACTCGGCGGAGAGCGGTGCAGTTATGCGGACGCCTAGACACCCTATCTGTCTGTGTCGTTAAAAGCATATCGAGTTGAAATTTTCATATTTTGTGTCTATCAAGCGCGATGGGAGAAGACTACATGCTTGTATTTTGGTAAAAGTCATGGCATGTGGCACCGATTGAATTACGTGAAGCATGGCCAAATCTCGTTATTTTGTACGATTCTCCACACGATGCAGGATACCTTGCGAGATATCTTGCAAGATTTCTTATATACAAATCTTTGTCAGGGATGAGTTTACGACAACTGAATATCTGTCTATAAGTAAAGCTTGCACGGGGTCCACGCTTGCACGTATCCCTCTGAGTGCAACTACACGATTTCACAACAAGGTAACTCCAATGCAATTTTTGCTGCTCTAATACTAGATAGGATCTGTCCTCGAACCTTCGTGTAGACCTGTCCCTGTAAGCATGATCGTATTTGGAATGCTTGACAACTAATGGAAATTCTGGAACTGTTCGCTTCCCCTGGAGACAGTGGCAAGGTAAAGGTTTAACGTGGTATTCTACACCGCATTTGACGTGGCTCCTTCTAGCGAATCGTCGACTGCTTTCTTACAACCTTGCTCTCTCAACTTTGATTCGACAAAAATTGTTCATGCATAAATCTGGATAAGGGAATCCTTTGCGCCTCTCAATTTGTACGAAATCACAATTTCACTGTCGCCTAATAGAATGTTTTGGGTCATTAATATTGATTAGAAGTTCCATCGAGACAGAATCCGAATCCAAAATTAACCGACAGAAGAAGATTACTCCAATTTGTACCGATCATAGCCCAGCTCACAAGAGTTATTAATTCGGTCTTTCCCTTTTATTCAATTTCCGCGTTTTAAAGCAGGAAACTGCGGACGCGCATTGTTGTTCCGTATGGAACCTCGCCGGGGCCGCTTGTTCAAGTCTCTACCGTGGCAGGTGTTAATATCTGCCGACAACTTGATACGGAGATGATATACGGCTGTTTCAATGAAGAGTGCATGATTTATGGAGCAAGACGACGCGAGCTGTCGGTGACAGAGGAAAGCTGAACGTGTAGTTGCCACCGGCTATCCAGCGTCACGTGACCTTTATCGAATTCTCGTTTCCGAATACGCAGGTGTCGGATTCCGAAGGGGTTCGCTTCTCTGCTGAGAGATTTCACGAGTTTCCCTCTTAAAATGAAACGGTCGATTGGGTGTAGCAAAACAGCAGGTCAAGTACGGCATATTTTCATCTTAATGAGGTTGAAAACATGGGGTCAGTGAGAATCTGTCAAGGTAAAAAGATAACAAAGATCAGTATTTAAAAAAATAATGATGACGAGTTACCATGTTTTGGAAACGACAGTTCTGTCCCATTAATTGAAGCCTGAGACAGTATTTTTTCCATCTGTGTCTCGGTAGCATGGACTAACTTTTAATTTCCTTTCATTCGGCAGTCTGGCAATTATGCGTCTTGCTAGCGGAGAAGGCCTTCGGGATATTTAATTAAAATCAAAACCGTGAAAAACCAAATAAAGAAATCGTGTCCTTCCGTCACAGCATAGCTTACCGCTTGCTCGCCTTTTGCAAAGCCGAGCAATTAATGTCAGAGTTTGAAATGTGACGGAATCGTGGCTGATTGGAAGCGAATCGACAGCAAACAAATGGCGAAATAAGAGATCCGAAAAACGTCTTAATCATTGGCTTGTTTTCTGTTAAAATACTTCCTACGTGCACTCTCTCAAAAGGAAACATGTAACGCTTTGAAAGGGACCTAACGGGGCTTAGATTATGCGACTTTTGTATTGATTCCTACTAAAATGCAACCTTTTCAAAAGTTTCATTGGAAAAATATAAAAAAATCTCTGATAATCAAATGAAACTGAGTCGCCGGGCTGACTGTCAATAAGCAGTATTGGACTCAGTGTATAGTCCGTGCACCTCACAAAAGACGCGCCGTATGCCAAAGGTCTGTTTATTAGGAAGAGCTCACCAAAAGAAAAGTCATGCCTTTGCGCGGGTCACTTGACAGGTGTTATGAACCGTGCACCAGAGAGACTCTGTGCGTCTTACATCGATTACCTTGTGTTAGTGTCATTGGGATTAGTCGATCAAGGGAACCGTCACGGCTTCGTAATGAACACGCCGGACTGACCTCTGACAGCCAGCGGGGGTTGGAAGAGAAAGATATGACGAATTAGACGCTGGAAAAGTGCAGTCACAGTATATAATAAAAGGAAAAACACCTAGAAGAAATTAGTATTGTTGTAAAAGTAATGTGAACTGATTTACCCCACTCAGAACAAACATGTTTAGGGCTAATTTTATGGCCACTAAAGCAGTCTGAATGATGACTAACATGGCATATGGGATTGGAAAAGTAACGAGCGTATCAAAATACAACTTTATTTCACCGCCATATTGCCTACCGAAGGTCATGGCAGCGTGTGTTGCATGGTATTGACAGCGTGGTACCTAATCGATACGCAAAGCGTGGCAGTTATGCGTGGTAGTTTTACCCGGCTATCAATTAATTCCACTTCTCATGTGTTGCTCAATTACGTCACATACACTAGCAGGCAATTATTGCGGCGTTTGTTCACAGCGTATATCTCTTCCCCTAAACACCTGTACAACTTTCTTCCGAAATGAGGCAATGTCATCGATTTGTCATTTCTACTCGCCAAACAGTAAGTAACCAATGACAGCAGTTTACTGTGAACAATCTGACGTGATATCAGCTTTTCGTATCCCATCGTCATTTTTTTTCGTATATTGGCGCTTCAGACTTTCATTGGAATTTTGAATACGTTGACCTTTAAATCTAATTTACGCTCAACATCATGCAGTCATGAACATTGCCGCTTGCTGATGTAAGGTATTTTATTGTACTCCCAATCTAACGTTGCTTTCAGTGTTGACTATCACAGTCACCAAGTGACATACTCCTAGTGGAAATATGTTGATTGAAAAAAGCGGTTCAACTGATAGACAAGTTTTACGTAGATAAGGAAAAGTGGTTTACCTGGCCAATGCATTCGTGATATACGTATAAGCAGAACGTAAATAAAACCATTGCGCTGTTTTTACAACTCATGAAAATCTTTACACCTGTAGTTACTCGGTCGCTCAGTAAAAGTGTCGATAAAATATATAAACACAAAGTCGACCTTTTAATCCATTGCAGTTATACGAAGGGGGTTGTCTTGTCAATAAGCTAATCGGTGTCGGTACAACAGAATGCAGTTGGGGGTCAAACGATACCGTCCAAAAATTCCAATTTAACAGCTCCTGGCCGTTGAATGCGGCAGCGAATGGAGTTTGTAGTCACTGTGCTCAAGCAATTTAAACGCATTTATGTCCGTGGCTGAGTAAATATAAGAAGGACACTGAAAAGTTAAGAGCTTGTATACTCTTCTACTTAAGAGTTTATGTACGTCGCGTGTGCCCTCTGTACGGGATCTGTCCATTACGACCGATCAATAACCGTTAACTCGAACGCATATCCACTCTGGCCGCGGCATCTCGATGGCTCAAGCCGTTGCAAACGCAATCTTGTCAGGCTTTGAATTGGTCTTCTGCTTGTACCAGATTAAATGCAATACAAACAAATCACACGCTGAAGAGGTTGTTACAGTCAACGTGTTCAAATTACGTTTGTCTGAGTTGTGATTAAAAAGACAACTTTTCAGACAACCGATGGGCATTCAATGGAATCAGGCACGTTTGCTTTTAATCAATAGGCTGATTTTCCTTTTTTACTTTCCAGTAGAAAGTTATATTCATACTTCGGATGAAAAATACAAAGAAACAATATCTTCCAATTCCGCGATCAGATAATCGATGATTTCATTTAAATCAGCAATATCTCCAGTCCAGCGGTTATCTCTCCATGATTCATCACGCAAGATGGGACCAATCAGGTATTTCACACCGTCTCGGATATATCATAATTTAGATTTAACAAAAACTGACTATTTTATCTGACTCTGTGACGCATGGAATAATTTAAATTCCGCTGTAATCATTTTTTTCTCGCTAACCTTTAAGAAAATGCCCAAGTCTGCTCGGCATATGCAATGTGTATTTTTAGGCTGCTTTTTTTTTTAAATCAAAGATTCATGAGGGAAAAGTGGTTGTATCATCTAGTCCACAAAGCTGAAAGATTTCTTTCAGTTCCAAACATAGGGCGAGACAACCTTACCACGGTAAATAATTCGGACTTTTTTATAAGAATAACATCAATTTATCTGGTTTAGAGGATTAGTAATCGATGGCTGAATGCAACAACTACGGATGTAACGTATTTTTAGGTCAAAAGTGAGATTTTCAGTATGGTTAACTGCTGACTTATAATGTTCCATTCGATGAATTGGATCAATTAATGAGCATAGCAGCTTATCAAGCAATATACATATTGCCTCAGGTGCGAATCAAAAGTTACAAGATTTTCAACCTTTCTTTTTTGTCTTCAAAATATGGAAAATTTGATTTACTTCTCTCGTGCACTTGAGTATCAGCTTGATACTGTTACTTTAGGCTATGCTCTAGCTATGTCCCAAGTTCATAGGTGAGATGTGTCAATGTTGTGTACAGTGTGCCTATTGCTGCCCATACATGTAGCGTTGACGACGCACCCAGGCCTCGGTAATATGCCTCGAAGGACATTCACCATTCTCTCATTGATTCGGCAAAAAAGTTACATGTAGCTGTCGATTGAGTTTGGCCATTATTTTTACTCTTCGAAAGCGACGATTAGAGTTACAGAAAACAAACAAGCAAGCTCACAAACAAAACCCAGGAGCATTACGCATGGAATATTTCGTTGTAAAGATGCGGAGTAAGATATGTTGACTGTCAGAATGTCGTTTTGGCCGACCTGCATTGTAACCTTTCCCGCACGGTGTCACGGATGGGAAAGATCTGACAAACAAAAGTAGCGACGTCGTGCGTTTAAAATCATTGAAATGTGATCATTTCTACCTTAAAATAAACCTTGCCTTTCAGAATCTATATATCAAGGGTGAAATAAAATACTTTTTAAAACTTAGAAACTAGCTAAATTGTAAATTTTTAATTTAAGTAACCTTTAGTATCGACTGTTTTATTTCAAAATCATTATTCCGAGCGGAGTCCACCGTTTGAAATTCAAACGCTTTCCGACAGACGCAGCGTTCAAACGTCAGGGCTCATGGAAATATACCTGATATCCTGTAGTGAGGTTACAGCTGAAAAGCACGCGGTTCAGATTCGACAAATCCCAGCGTAATGGATCAGTCTCTTTGTAGTGGAGCCGATGTCAGACTTTCACGGGCGATGATCTGTCTTTTGAATTTTACAGGTACGCTGCAAAGTCGTTCACAACGACAGAAATGCTCTTTCAGTTCGTCCGAAACTAGCTTTGGCATGGCTGAATTCGTAAATCAATATTTGCTGAGGAAATAGGTAAAAATCTGTTTCGTTTGATCGATGACGATGGAATTAAATACGTAACTGACGGACTTGAAGTGACCTTAAGGATATTAATTACAAAAGGCCAAGCGGTGGGAAAAAAAGCAGTAAAGCGGCATGAAGGGGTTAGGAGTCCGTTAATTTTGTCAACGTAAATGCGCAATAAACAGCTTGAATCGCGGTTAACAGGTCTTTTCGGACCAAAGAGGACAAGGGAAGCCGCTCGTTGGGTCTGACCTGTACTATGGGTCTTAACGGCTCGAACGAGATTTTCTTCACGAGAAACATTACGGAGTAGCAAGGGTCATATCCGTCCGTGCTAGGGTGTTAATTGATTACATGAAAGTCTTCTTCAATGCAATACGGTCTTACTTCAACGTACGATCGATAGTGTTTGATTGTCGCGGGATACGGTCTGAAACGCGCAGACCTAATCGCCTTCGCATCGAAGAAATCCCACGTCTGCGCCTTCGCAGCCGGAATGTTAAAACGCGAACTGCACTTTCTCATCTCAAACGGAAAAAGGGAGAAGTCGTGGGCTTAAAATATTTAAGATAGTGCTCCGATTCAAAGAAGACCGACATTACCTTGCAAACCAGGGTGCGATTAGTTTTAAGGATTATGTGATTTTAGCACCCGGCTTTGAGGAAAAGTATATATCATCTGAGAAGCCGAGATCAAACACGATATAAATAAATCTGAAGTTCTGGCCCGAACACTTTTAGCAGATTTCATGGTTTCCTGTTATTGACCAGTGATTCCTACATATCTTTTTTTTCAGAGTTGTTTTGAACTACATCTGCCGGTTGCTCTAGAAGGAAATGCTTTGCGGTGAACCGGGCACACGCCACCACTTCCTAGTTTCAAGATTTAATCCATGAAAGATTTTCACCTGATCGATCTGCCTATTTACAGAGATAGCTCTTGGCTTGTACACTTATATACACACAGGGAACGAACTAATCTCAACTCGCATCGGGTCGATATTGTTGGAAAAATACCTGATCGCGCTACGAGACATGCCGTAAATGTGCAATTGCAATAAAAAAGTTTTGATTCAACAGTCATCTCCGAGTGTCAAGTCAGCCATGAAGTCGTATCAGTGTCTCAGACGCTGCAAAATTTCATCACAGTGTCACATTGTTTAGAGCTGTCGCGAATTCTTACATAATTTTGTATTTAGCTTCGGAGCCCAAATATACAGCTGGACACGGTGTGTTATTATGTTTTATGACACACAGCGCGGCCGAGAGGACTGTCCAACTGTGTATTCCACATGATGGTACATCAATTGCTAGAAATCATTCTTTAGAAAAAAACTCGACAAGTCTGTCTTCAAATGCAGTGTTATTATTTGTGTGGCGCAGGTGTGTGAACGCTCCGGGTATTTACACCTCCTGTGTATGCACAGAGCGTGGAGATTGGGGAGTGGCATTTGGCTGTTATTTCTACCCGATTGCACATTTCAATAATACCTTTTCAAACCGTGAGTTTCGAACGTCACAATCTATACCATGACCGATGTCGACTCTCAAAACATCGGCATCAGCAACAACAGCTATAGCGGCAACAGCAAAACTTTAAAAACCAAGCAACAACAACAACCGTGACAACAACTATGACAACAACAATAACAACTTCGACGGCAGCAACACAACAATAGCAGTAATAACAACAACAACAATAACAATAATAATAAATGAATAAATAAATATGTATAAATGAATATGTGCTGATGACAATAGTGACAGTGTTGTTGTTGTTGTGATGATGATGATGATGTATATGATGATGATGATGATGATGATGATGATAATGATGATGATGATGCTGAAAATGATGATGATGATGATGATGATAATGATGATGATGATGATGATGATGATGATAGAGACGACGATGATTGAATTTGTTGTTAGTTTCTTGTAAAGGCTGAAATGTAACACAGGCAAAGGAAAATTCCCAAGACAATAATGAAGTACTGAAGTTTCCCCTTTATTTCTTTGTAGAGTCCAACACAGTTCCATACTGTGACCCGGATTTTTATCACGTCAGCGTGAGAGAGGACTCCCAGGGAACGGTGCTGACATTAGCGTGTACTGACTCCGATGGCGATAACTTAACCTATTCCGTGCTATCAGGCAACATCAACGACGATTTCACCATTACACAGCTGGCCAGCATCGAGATAGCGCCAAATAGGTCTCTTGATTTCGAGAGCGTTAAGTTCTACAAGGTATCGACAATTAGCTTTTTGTGTAACTCACAGCTTCAGCGTTCTAGCTATTTTTACACAAAGTACATTTCCCTGCTAAATGGAATAAGAGGCCAAACGTGTTCGCTTGGTCAATTTTTAATGTCTGGTGTCTTGTTTATCGCAATAATTAGATTGCCTTATTTTCATTTTCAAAGGCTACATGCGTAGTACGCACATGCAAAGTTCATAAATGTTAAAATAATTTGCGCTAACGAGTGTCATTAGCCGAATTAGGGAAATGTCTAAGACGAGAAATGTTATCAATTTGCAATAACGAGATTATTTTGATGGAATACATTTGAGAACAATGTCGCCTTCGCCGAATTTTGTGCTCTGACATTTGATTTAAAAAAAAGATTATTATCAGTTATTGTTCGATCTGGGATCTGACATACAGAAATGATAAATAATTTCACTGCCTTTATCAATTTTTATCAAATCCCTCTGCGAGACCGTAAACCTGGAGCAGTTGATTCAACGCAACACGAACACACCAATCAATCAATCAATCAATCATCAGGGCAGACTAAAACAAAACAAATGTACATGTACCTGTCCCTGATGATTCTGATGTTTGGCCCCAGCTTACATTCGAAGGATCTGCACTACATACCCACGACATCACAATACGCTTTCGCCATGACAACTCAACAAAAGACAAAACAAGAATAAGACTAGTTTGTTCGTACTTTTCCACTCTTGTCTTATTTTTATTTTCCACCCGTCCGTGTCAATAAAGCTGCTGGTTGCTGCAGAGGACCGGGAAAACAGCACAACTGCTACCGTCTGCGTCGACGTCATCGGTGTCAATGAACACTCCCCCGCCTTCGCTGAAGAGGAGGCATGTCCACACAGAGGGCTGCGTGTTTACGAAAATGCAACCGTGGGCGATTTGATTTTCACGGTGTCGGCGTCTGATGAGGATAGTTCCGATACTTCTGACGGACAAATTACCTACACAATATCAGGTAGAGTGCTGTACTTTATTGGAGTTGTGAAAACGATTCGCCGGGTAATTTCAGCTCGCCAGCTGAAATCATCGATGTCCGTACCAACGAGCGCGAGGACTCTCCCAAAATAATTTGTCCATTCGGCAGTCGCAAATTTAACTTTCTTGCCGTGTGTTTGCGTCTATACAAACAAACTTGAGCTGGGTAAATAGCCTCTGTAACGACCTCGACTAAGTGGTGCATGCAGCCATCATAAAACGCCGAAATTTTCCTCGATGTACAAATATTTTATTTGGAAATGAGGCGACGTTTACCTCTTATTGGTTGCAAATTGGTTTTGATTCTGCCCAGCGTAATGACAGCCGAGATGCACTAATCATGCATCAGAGTGGCAGAGACCCGAGTGACACGCACCGCAAATGAAGCGTTGTCCAGGCAAAACTAGTCAACACCGTTCAGTCCTCGGCTAACATACATTTAATTGGACTGCCAGTCTCCATGGCGACAGCACACAGACGTACAGCGGCGAAGGGCTCTGAATTTGAAGTGGGGGTCCGATTGTCAACTGTTTCTCCACGACACTTGATGCGAGATCTTACGTGTGCGCTGTCATATTGTTAGTTCTGTTTTCGAAAACCTGCTACTGTTTCCAATGAGAACATAACCCCTGTGCGTTTTGGCTTGCATGTGTGTTTCTCTGTTTGCCTGGATGTGTATGTTCATGTTTATGTTCAATGTAGCTACTATTTTGTTTTCTGCGTAATACTTATTTATTTTTATTCATTTCTTCGGATAACAAACAGGAGTATATTCCCGATTGCAGGCTCCGCAAAAACATAGAAAATGTTAAATCTTAGCGGGATTACACATGTGTACGTGTAAATCCCACATATATGTGTTTCACAGTCCTTGATTCGTGTACATCTAAACGCTCTCCCTGTTGTCAGTCACATCATTATTTGTTTTCAAGACAACAGTCGTCTGTTTATCTAAAAGTTCACAGTGCAAGTTTTTTCAGCATCATGTGAAAGAGTACAATACACTCTGAAAGATAACAACAAGAAGTGTTCCATCCCTCTCTCGAGATACACTTGACAATAAACTTGATACCTCTTTTTCAAAAGGTGACGGAAGTGAACATTTTCACATTGGCGAAAAAAGTGGTGCAATCTACCTAAAAAGATCCGTGGACAGGGAAACCACGCCAGAGTACACTTTTGAGGTGACAGCGACCGATGGTGGCGCTATTCCGCACAGTTTCTTCAACACGACCACTGTCTCTGTGACTCTTCTGGATGTCAATGACAACGCGCCGTCGTGTGCACCCGACCCCATGTTCATCTCCATCGACGAGGCGTTGCCATGGTTATCTGCCTTCGCTTCGCTTCACTGCCATGACAACGACGATGGAGTGAATGCTGCCATGAGCTACTCAATAGTGAAAGGTGAGAAGTAGTTGAACGCAACGCAAGTGAGTATATCTGAAGAAAAATAATTACGCAAGCACTGTCCATGAGGCTGTTTCTATTCAAGGTCATTGTACTTTATTGAGACTGACACCTCACATTGTTGGCCGTGTTTGTACTTTGTGATTCATACCTTAATGATTTCTCCTTTCCCTCTTTCATCTGCTGGCAGGTGATATCAGCAAGTTTAGTGTTGATGGGAACGGCAGCTTAATCATGAATGACCCGTCAAGTATCGATTTTGACGCCAGAACTGATATCTTTGCGTTAACAGTAAAAGTCGCTGATCATGGTGATGTTCCCTTCATCACATTCGTTGACATCGTGGTGACAGTTGACCCCGTTAACGAGTGCCCCGTCGTGTTCCCGGCTCCACGCTATGGGAACCTCACAGTTTGTAAGTCGTGTAATTCCTCAACGTCCGGCTGAGTGAGCTCATATTCGCTCTCTGTCTGTCTGTCTGTCTGTCTGTCTGTCTGTCTGTCTGTCTGTCTGTCCGTCCATCTGTCCGTCCGTCTGACAGCTGTCTGTACATGTGTATGTCTGTCTATGACATCATCGTATCTTCCAATCTCAGACAAACTCTAGTTTTTCAGTTTTCTTCTTTCTCTTCAAAGAACGCAATTTTCCGTCCTTTTATAACATATGCAGAGTCGAACAAGTAACTCAAGTCGAGAGAACCTTTTAAACGGATCACATAGAAGAAAAAAGTAACAATATGGTCGGAGAGTTTGCCTGTTAAAGTTATCATCAGACCGGTGTTTTCAAGGTGCCGCTCTGTAATTGACGATGAATACTAATGACCTGATAGGTCACCTGACTGCCCTCCTTGAGACTCTACTTAATTTCACCGATTTGATTTGATTTGCCTCATCTTTCTAGTGCGCCAGGGGAGGAAGCAGGTTACCATGTAAACAGAAGGCTACTTGATCCCTGTACCAGGTTGAAAAAAAAATGCCGATAGATGCTTTGAGCGTAGTTACAAAGTAGTACTTGGCACTAATTGGTTAAAGTTTTGTCTTATCTGCAGAGTAACCACGCTGTTGTCTCACCGTAATAAAGGCCAACCATTCAGTTTCAAAGTCATGAATGAAAGTCATGAGCCAACGTGCAAATTTTGGTAGCAGAGAAGCCAATTACCCAATACAGATATTTGAAATTCAAAATGGTCACCATGCCTGTGTTATCTCTATCAGGGAAAATAAAATTCCCTGTTTTCACGAAGCTGTCGAAAACACTGAAAACGAGGCCCCAGATTTCTACCTTAAAAGGGGAAATACCTGTAACTTTTTATGATATAACACGACTAGAACTAATTTGAGATAATTGGATGGTGAAGTAATGTTGGTTATATCTGCAAATGTACACTCATCTGCTTTTCTTTCTGAGCAATACATTTGTTTTTATGAGTAATTTGAAATATTGTAACATTCAGCTGTAGGGCACTTAACACTTTTGAGAAATTTGAAAAATATAAAGATCCAATTATCCCAAATTAGTTCAAATCGTGTTTATTTTGATTTTCTTTGCGTATAGAGAACAAAAAGTATGTCGATAGGTGAAATATTATCCTCGTGAATGACATCGCAGTTTGTACACTGTGCTATGTTATTATGGAAAATGATTTCTAGTCAGTTGTCAACGATGACATTGGACCCTGCACGCGTACATGTAGTTGAACGCCAGGCATTTTGACAAGTGTTACAAAGAGAACAACACTATTTGAACTAATTTGGGATAATTGGATCTTTATATTTTTCAAATTTCTCAAAAGTATTAGGTGCCCTATAGTTGAATGTTACAATATTACAAATTACTAGGTCATAAAACAAGTTTATAACTTAAAAAGAAAAGCAGATGAGAATACATTTGCAGATATCACCAACATTACTTCCCTATCCAATTACCCCAAATTACTTCCAATCGTGTTGAACGAAAATAATGGAAAATATATCAAAAGTAACTGCTAATTGAGCTTTCATTCTAATATAATAGAACCACTGGAATATTTGATAAGTCTGTAGACTTAGAAACACTATCAAAGTTTGCCATAAAAAATTGTCGTCTGCTGTTAAAGTTGCCATATTTGCCAACCAAGCAACCAACCAAACAAGCCAGCAAAACAGCAAACCAACCTGCAGCAAAGAAGCATGCATGCATATATTCATGCGGTATAAATATAGCGGTCTATATAAAGGATATTTGTCGGAATCGTCGAGTAATGAACAGTAACCTCTGGTCAATGGAAAATTAAAGATACGTAGTTATTCTCATGTTATAGTAATATGAACCATTTTCCCCTTGCCTGCAGCGATAACTGAAGATTCGCCCCCAGGGACAGTAATCGCTAATCTTACTGGCGAAGACTGTGACTCAAACAGAACGGCTGACGGACAGATATCGTACACCATGCTATCGGGGAACGATTTCGAACAGTTTCTCATCGATCATTATGGTACGGTATATCAGTTTACTACATTAATTCTGTTGATTTTTTAATAATGGTGTCCATTTCGGGGGATAACGTCTCCATACCAACGTCAAGGACATCTGATAGATCGTGAAGTGGGACTACTTCTGGCGCGATGAGACTCGCGCAGGAGTGATTCCAACACTGATAACTGGAACTGGCGTTATCTTATCGTAAAATGAGCCATGTCGTCATAATATAACATGATGGAGTCCAATATCACTTATATTGATGAGGCTATTCAAAGAGACAGTCGTGAAGGGGACACTCAACGACGTGCGCATTACACATTATAACAATTCAAATACCATTTTTTGTTAAAGATAGCCACCGATAGGGAATTAGACCCGGCACCTTCACAGTCGTAATGCCGCTAAAAGCCACTCTAATCTTCACATCATCTCAGGGGACGCATACTGAATTTCCGGTAAAATTACACTAAAATGGTTATAGAAACAGGCAATCTACTGATCTATGATTGTGTTGTTGATAAGGATAAGAGGTCAATAACCCAGATATATGAAAAACATCATCAGCCATATTTGAAAATGACAATGTAAATGACCTGTCAGCAATGTGACTTGAAGATGCCATGTCTACTTTGAACATGGCATCAATACAACTTTATGAAAAGAAATTAACCTCTTGAGTTTGACCGTGAATCCACAAAACGGTCACGTGGTTCATTTGTATTTTGTGCGACAGATGTAACCTGTCACATTTAACATGACTGTTTTGCTTCATATTTCAGGGGTTCTGTACCTCGCCGGGCACATTGATCGAGAAGCATCAGAAGACGTGACACTAGTAGTGGAAGCACGGGACGGCAATCTTCTCGATCGGCAGCCTGTCAGTGTTGCGACCGTTCAGCTCGAGATAACGGACGTCAATGACAATCCTCCGGTTTTTGAATCTGTGAGTCACCGTTGCCAACAACCGCCAGCCACTTTTTTCACATATCTGAAAGATACACGGTTTAACATATCGCGACATTGATTCCCTCTAAAGAACCGGGCATTGAAACTATTCGAATAGCGTGTTATTGAAAGATTGCAATTCGTCAGAATCGAAAAATATTTGTGGAATGGAACGGGAGTTGCAATTACTGAGTCAAAGTACACGTACATCTCTGAAAGTATTAAGCGCAAAATTTCACGATCCGCAAAGTTCTCATGCTACTTGGTATGCTAATGCCCAGACCACCGTGTTCACAAAAACTCACTTACAGCGAGCAGATGACCTTGGAATGCCATTAAAACTTTTTTATTATTAACGAATTCCTCAAGGCTTGAGTGACAACGATCAAATTTTCTTTGCAGATTGTTACGTTCGTCAGCGTGAGCGAGAAAGCAGGGGTGGGCCACACCGTATTGAAACTCAATGCATCTGATGGCGATGCAACTGGACCAAATAATGAGCTCAGATTTGTTCTGTCAGGTAGAAGAACACATTTATTTTGTTGAAATCTGCTGATTTTAGATGAGGGATTATTTTCTTTTTTGTTTTACGCGCAGTAGTATATCTAAAGCCGCGGATGCCGAGCGGAGCTTTGTTGTCTCTGTAACTATTCACGATATGCCACACGTATTTTGTGTAAAACCTGTCGTAGTTCATAAAGGTCAATAGTTGAACTCAAACGGACATTGACGTAGTATTGATATACAGTCTTTCTTCGCCATCACGTCTCCCCTTCACCAAACTTCCCAGCCTAATAGCACGGGAATTCGACGAATGTCGCTCATCGACTTCAAAAAGTACATTTTGCACATGCTTGACGGTTTCGCCGTCTGTTTCGACTTTAAGGACTCATCTGTATGACAGACACCCATGAAAACGGAAGAACAATTACTAAACAGTACGTTATTAAACGTGCAGAATTCGGCAAAGCCTTGACTAGTCTCAAAAGTTATGAGCTTCATCATGTGGTAGAAACATCGAGAACAGAGCTCCGCTCCTTTGATGACACAAATGGGCCATAATAAAGTTGCTACCCTAAACCACACACGCTATGATTCCTTTCCAGGGGGAAATAGCGATGGTGTCTTCGCCATCGATGCGACGTCGGGAGAGGTAACCCTGGTGACGTCACTAGACTTCGAAGTTACCAAGGCCTACGAATTGCTGGTCGAAGTTGTTGATGGTGGAGCGCCACCATTGTCAACTTCGGCGACAGTTTACGTGTACGTCATCGGTGAAAATGAACACAAGCCAATCATCGCAGGCAACTTTTCCTTCAATCTGCCCGAAGACCACTTGCAAGGTAACTTTATGACAAGTAAAAGTGGAGGAACGATGCTAATAAGTTACTAACTTTATTTTGGAAGATAGGATAAAAGGTCTTGTGTAACACACTACTGCAGATGCTATTGTACAACTCATTTGAATCCCCTACCTAGCGAGCTCTACAGGAGTGTTTCCAGCCATAAGTCACGAACTGTTCTTGTCGGCGTTTTGGGACTTTGATACTATTAGACTACAAATATTTAATTGGAACAATCACAAATAGGTCATATAAGAAACCTTTGTTGCATTGTGGCACTTAATGCATATGAATGTCTATCCCAAACAACCACTGTGAGCCAACCGTGCCCAATTATGTTACATCAGAAACTGAAAAGGCATGAATTTCATTATATATGAGAGGAAAAGCAAACTCACAAGAGAAAGTATAACAATAGACTACACTATATATAGTGTTACAAGTTTTCTATTATTTATTACTATTTCTTTATGTCAACATTGATGTCCGTCCTGATGTGAATGTTCAATTTACTTACAGGGACACTCGGTAAGATTCTTGTCTCAGATGACGATGAGGGCACTGATGGTGATGTCATCTTTGAAACACACGCATCGGCAGGAATTCCAATCAAAGTAGATCAGCTGACAAATGACGTCATTCTGACGTCAGGGCTCGATCGAGAAGTGGTGGAGTGTTATGAGTTTGTCGTCACTGTCATGGATACGCCCCTGAATTTGTCGGACACTTTTACCGTTTCACAAACTATCACTGTCACCATTGATGACGTCAATGATAACAAACCCACTTTTCAACAGGTATACATAATGCTACTTCTCATGGTGAAATTAACTTGTCGTGAGAGATGTTTGTTTAATGATGGACGAATCAAAAAGTGTCTAATTTCATTTCATTGATCTTCAGCGGAGGTGCAATGACAGCGTAATAAGAAATCCACGAATTGTCTTCAAATGAGTGCATTTCGCCACGACAGCGAGCCCGGTCTTTATTGCATGCAGTTTTACGCATCGATTAAAATTGCGAGAAGCAAATCCTAAAAATCGTAAAACTACATCTCTCTCTCTCTCTCTCTCTCTCTCTCTCTCTCTCTCTCTCTCTCTCATACACAACCTCTCTTGAACTGTGCATGAATAGTTCATATTGTGCAATCTTAAACAGAACAGTTTGTATAGCACTGCGGAAAGCAAGAAGTGATCTGTTCTTACCTTGAACCTGCCGTCGTCTATGCAAGTGTTTGTATCGGCTCAAGAGTCGTCAAAACAACCAGCGTTTTACTGAATGCCTTCATATATTCTTGCCTTGAACCATAAAACACTCAAATCATGAAATACGCAACACTTAACAGATCGCTCCTCGCTGCCGACTGTAAGTAGAATTCATATATTCGTGGTATCCTTGGCAACAATACATCAATTCCCTTTCAATTGTAGACCAATATGTTTGTCCGCGTGAGTGAGACGTCACCAGTGGGACACACTGTAATGAAACTCGATGCGACTGATAGCGATGCAACCAGGCCAAATAATGAATTCACATTTGCTCTGTCAGGTAAGACAGGTGCACATTTCTTGAACAATGATTAAAAGGTTTTATACTCACAGTAAGACACGCTAATTCCAGGAATTTGGGTGTGTGACGCAGGAGCGATACGCATTCTATCAATATAAATGTAGGATATCTCTAATTCCACGTTTTCTCCTTCATAAAAAGCACTAAGACTTCCCTAACCTACAGTATCACGAATGAGAGATTTGTGCTTGCCAGAGCCATTTCAATCAGTCTTTTCGTTGGATTGTCTTGTGACACAATGCTATTTATTCCCAAAGGGGGAAATGTCGATTCGGCGTTCTCTATCGATTCCACAACGGGGGAACTATTCCTGATGACGTCACTGGATTACGAAGAGACGAAGTCCTACGAATTAGTGGTCGAAGTTGCAGACCATGGAGAGCCACCACTGTCCAGCTCAGCCACGGTTTATGTCGACGTCATCGGTGAGAATGAACATCGACCAATCGTCTTGGGCGGCACTTCTTTCAACGTAACTGAAGACCAATTAGAAGGTACAACAAATGATTGACACATAGACCCGAGCGACTGAATATTTGTTTTACATCATTCGACCTCCCCTCTTATGAAATAAAACACTAGACATTTTCCTCAACTTTTGAACGAAACATGTGAGAGTAAAAAAAGTTCAAACTCACGCATGATTCGAAGACGCCGTGCAATCGAAAATATTTTTTTTCAAGTCCTGTAAGGGTGGAGTACGTGACGTATGGAAAGTTAATTAATCTACCCGAGCCATTGTCAGTTTTCACCGCTCTGGGGAAACAAACATGCACGCTTTGAAAATATTCATAGACCGTTCGGCAATGTTGACATATATGTAATATAACACAACAAAACGTCATCATCATCATCATCATCATCATCATCATCATCATCATCATCATCATCTCCCACCTGTGTGTTCAGTTTCTGAAAGGCTTTGCATAGGAATGGAAGGAAGGAATTATGTAAAAGGAAACGCTGATATAATTCATCTCTACCTGTCAGATAAGAGTTTTCCCGACAGAATCAGCATCTCTCCCCTGAAACTCATTTGAGGATGAAATTAACTATCGACTCTTGATCTTCCAGGACCTCTGCCATGATAGGTCTTGACAGTTGCATGGGCATGACATATTTCGCAATTTTTTCTCGATTACCTCGGCGAAACACCAATTACAGGTTGAGAAATGACTTGAGCGTGATAAATTGACGTCAATGGAAAAAACGCCAAGGTTCCGATTGCAATTGACACATCATTTTATCAATAATCATATTTCCTATCAACTGCCGACCGTTAGAACCCGTTTCATTGATAGCGATGATTTTTTCAGGGGAAAGACTTGGAAGGCTTCTCGTTTCCGACGACGATGAGGGCGTTGACGGCGACGTCACATTTGCGATAGAGTCAACGGGCGACATTCCCTTCACGATAGATCGGCTGACAGGTGATTTCATTCTGGCGGCTGATCTTGATCGAGAGGCGGTAGATCGCTGCGAGTTTGTCGTGACAGTCATGGATAGGTCAATGAACTCTTCGAAAGCCCTTTCTACCTCGCAAACAATCGTGGTAACCATTGGTGACGTCAACGATAACAAACCGACTTTCCAACAGGTAAAAAGTAAAAAAAAATTGTGTGTCTTCATGACTCAGTTCGAAAGTACTACTACAATCAATAAAAGAAGGATTCACTTATTCTGATAACGTACGAGAAGACCTGAAGGCAAACTTTTAACAGGTGTCATCAAATAGCTGGAATTGTAAATTCTTCACTTGCGACGATGTGCACGTTTCCGCCCATGGCAAAAAACATGCTGTTTTCGCACAGTCAAACACTTCATGTTCGGGTTTGTACATTTTCAAAAACAAATAAATCTCCATACTCTTGTCGTGATCTATCAGACTGCAACGCGTTACAAAGCATTCTTTATCTGCCCGGAAATCGTCACTTTAGTGCTTGATTGTGAGTAATCGATGATATGTCGCGTACCCATGGTGACGGGCAATTCATTTACTTTCTCTGTAGACTGTTATGTTCGTCAGCGTGAGCGAGAAAGCACCATTGGGCCACACCGTAATGAAACTCAATGCATCTGACGGCGATGCAACTGGACCAAATAATGAGTTCATCTTTCTTCTGTCAGGTAGGGGAGATTTTTTTGTCTTTTTCCCTTCGCGACCTAACACTAGAAGGACGAAATGTTGATAGTTTGATATATCGAGGTAATTGAGTACCCATTAGTTACTTGGAGGCAATTCATAATTTTTTCATTGTTAGTTTCTTTGCTCGTTTTTTATGCTTTATGTAATATTCTGACTGAATTAAAACGGTATAATTGTAAACCATAGACACATTGCGCTTTCTTTATAGTGTACAGCACGATTGCTGTTGTTGCAACCGTTAGAATCGTGATAAAACCTCCCACTTCCGCACCATTAGGGTAGACACAACAGCTCAACTACTTTATTTTTTTTTATTTTTTCAGACGGAAACAACGATGGCGTGTTTGATGTTAATGGTTTATCGGGAGAACTCACTTTATTGGGGCCATTGGATTACGAAGTGACGAAATCGTATGCGCTGACCGTCGAAATCGTCGACGGAGGAGCCCCGCCGATGTCGTCTTCGGCAACGATTTATGTGGACGTCATCGGCGAAAACGAGCACCCACCAGTGGTTTCGTGCAACGCCACTTTTTACGTCGACGAAGATCGAGCTACAGGTAGAGCTCGCTTTCACTTCGCAAACTCTTGCACCCCCCCAAAAAAAAACCCAACAAAACAAAACAAAAACAACCGGACAACAATTAATTGACTTGTATTAAATGCTTGTTAATTGCTAAAACACAAAATCATAATTTTCTAAAGACACCTTTTTGGTCCTAGGGTCTGATTACACACTCCCATCGAGTAGTATATTAGCCTAAGATAGGTCAAACATAAACCGTCTTGTTTTTATGGCAGATTACTATCAGCAATCTGGGCAAGGTATTGATGTTCGGATAAAGAAGCACTTTATATAGGGCCATTTACGATTTGCTCAATGACATGTGCCATAAAGCGGGGTATTTTGGTTAGTTTGACACTGAAAATTTAGTTTAGCGTGAAATATGTTGTTGGAGTGATATCATTGAAGTTCAAAAACATACACACTGAGAACCAACGCTATTGGCAACCTTAAATACCAAACACATATATACATGCCTCTAATAGGAAAAATGTTTTCATTTGAAAAAGAATCGAATATACCTGGTATTTTGCTTCGAGTCATCCTGTAGGAATATATGGCTATTAAATACCTGACAGATACAGAGATTTATACCGGCACACTCTGTATATCGATTGACATACCACCCGACACAAGTGACAGAAATATACAACGAGAACACTCGACACACTTCCAAGCACAACAAGTAACGCGCCAGCTCTCGCATCCGTAATAAATATAACGTGACCCATAACGTGATTACAGCTGTCGATAGTCATCTCTCGGTGAACTATTGTGAAATGCCAAAACGTCGTTCCTTTGGTATGTTTGTAATTTTGTTAACTTTAAATTATGCATGTTGTCATCCATGTTTTAACCAGCCTTATTAACGAGATCGTATGATTTGAATTCCACAAAATCTTCACAGAACTACCGACATCATGGATCTTGTACATCGGGAATAATTATCGTTTCTAAAATCGTTTCCGGACATTTTTATGAGTGTTTGATCTTTCGTGGCTTCCGATCACCTGAGATCCAATGTGGGAAGAATACCAAAACGAAAACAAAAACGCGCTCTTAAGCTTTCTAACATAGGACTTTTTTAGATTTATGAGAATACGAAGGTGGCGTCACAGAGGCGATGTTTATATGCTTCAAATTAAGTGGGAATAGAAGTAGGGCATCGGAACTATTATTCTATATTTATTGTTCAGACATTGGTG
Organism: Ptychodera flava; assembly: GCA_001465055.1. Taxonomy (NCBI): domain Eukaryota; kingdom Metazoa; phylum Hemichordata; class Enteropneusta; family Ptychoderidae; genus Ptychodera; species Ptychodera flava. Next base: position 276,087 of record LD368551.1, read on the forward strand.
ACGACATTACGTCGTAAATTGCTGTGCGCTGGCATTTTCTTCAAAGAAAGTTTGTTTAAGCCATTATATTTTTGACTCCAAGATGGCACTATGCACAAAATCTAATTCGCAATTCATCTTAAGACGAAGAAAGGCGATGGCATCTCAATAAAAATGGAACAAAAGAGAAAATAATAAAAATTGCATTAATATTTATTTAGAATTTCGCCCTTGAAAAGAATTTACAGCTCGTTCAACTTTGTCGAAGAACCTTCAATTCGTCGCTGCAAGAAAAGGTGACAGATATTTGCCTTTTCAAAGTTTCACCTGCCTGAGTGCCATAAAATTTTAATAGCATGATCTACGCACCTGCTCGGAGAGGAAGAAAAGTGAAGCACAAACCAATCTTAACGATAATTCTTAGTTATCTACGCTGTAAATACTCTCTTAAACAGTTATGTCTATACATCAGGTTTACTCTGATAGCCCTGTTTAATATTAAGGAGATGGTTAGGTTCAATTCGACTCCCTGTGGTTTAACTTTTAGTATTTCATATTTTCTTACCGTACCATTCCCTGAGATTTCACAAGGTATTCCTTACTGTCTTTCAAACACTGGGAGAATTTGTGCTTTCTGTTATCACACCAGACCCTTAAACCAGCTATCGTCCCTTTACGACATATAATATAGGAAAGCTTACCGGGGCGGTTACTGTTGCCCCTGACAATGAACTTACAAGCATCAGTTTCCATGCCTCAGGTCGCGGACAATGTCACCCTACTCATCGGGCGTTCTCCTTCTTTTCACAAAGACCCCGCTCTAGGGCCCCCTTTTCAAGTAGTGTTGTCGCTTCGAATAGGAACAAGTAAATTACGCCCTCAGTGTGTGCAGCAGTGCGATAAAGTAGGTGATGCAATATACCATCATTAAATAGTTAAGATTTGAAATCGCGTTTTAATCAGCAACACGTATCCGTTGAGTTTAGGAGTGCGGCAAAATGCTTCACTGCTTCAAGGACTTTAGAATTCATACTTTCATATGAACCGAGTTTTGCCCCGAAGCAGACCGCCCATGGACGGCCCGACAATTTCGCGAAAACCGCACAAAGCAATGATTTAATGCAGTTACTTGTCTGGCGAATTATTATAAGGCGATAAATTGTATTATATTTGATCTGTTTCGACGATTTACCAAGAACAGTAACGATGTCAAACGAGATAATATATGCTCACATAACAACGCAAGCTGCCTTTTATAATATTCATCAAATTTCACAGAAATCAAATACGTTGCCACATGCCGACTGTATGTATGTATGTATGTATGTATGTATGTATGTATGTATGTATGTATGTATGTATGTATGTATGTATGTATGTATGTATGTATGTATGTATGTATGTATGTATGGGAATTTATATTGCTCGATGCCAATGCAGAGCCTTTTGATAATAACATAAATCACTTATAGTACAAAGTAATATCAGTTACTTAAGTTTCATTCAATTTGCAAACTACATGAAACTTAACTAACAGATATTATTATTATTTTACACTTGAAGTAATTTATGTTATTCTATTCTATATATGTACACACACACCTGCCGATACACATGGGAAATGACAGTTTTATTGTACTTGCGATATCGATAACTTTACTCATAACTGTACATTTTCTGTGGAATTCCTCTCATCCGTCTAACAAAGGCCTTAATATGCATGCACAGGAACATTTGATAAGATTCTGGCCACCGACGACGATGAGGGCGTTGACGGTGATGTTCTCTTTGCGATGGAGTCCACTGCCGCTCTGCCCTTCGCTTTGGACCACGTGACCGGAGACCTGATATTGACGTCATATCTTGACCGAGAGGTGATGGATTATTACGAGTTCGTCGTCACTGTCACGGACAGACCTACGAATGCTCTGAATGCTCTGTCGGTCACGCACACTGTCACAGTGTTCGTTGGTGACGTCAACGATAACAAACCGACTTTTCAGCAGGTACTGATAACCTTGTGTCAGGGCATGACTTTTATTTTGCGGAAACACTACTCGCGACAATTCACTTGTATGGTTGTCAGTTGTCAGTTGCCTCTGAAGGCGCGAGGCAACTTCTCCGAGGAACCTATGTTTGCCGGCTGATTAAGAGACCCATGAGGATCTCACTGAGAACAGCGTTAAGATCACAGAACAATTGTTGTCTAGCAACGCGCTGTTATATTTGAATAGTATTTTAAATGAATAATTTGAGATCAAATCGTCATCGATTGAAAGAAATGTCACGGTTGATCTTCATAGCGGTGGAAGTTGCTTCAGTATTTAAAAGTGTTGAGATGAAACTATAAGTAAACTGTACACGGTTGTGTTAATGTTAATATTTTGACAGTAAGACTATAGTTGCTGACGTGATGTCGTTCTTTTAATCGCACAGATTGTCATGGCAACATCAGTACGCGAATCACAAGTTCCCAGCAGAACAGAAATAATCTTCACGGTGTCAGCAACGGATGACGATTTGGGGGAAAATGCCAATATCACCTATGATATAATCGGTTTGTATACATCATATCGTTGGTGTTTCCGTATTCAAGTTTTCATTTTGTTCTTGTAACCAAATACGATATAATAGTAATGCCCTAATTATGATGAAATTGAGTTCTCCCACCTCGACAATTCTTAACCTACTATGATTAAGAAGCCTTCAATTCGAACGTTTTCAATTTCTACAGTGTTTTTATCTAATAAATATTTCGACTTTTAACATATAAACATTTATTTCGGTGCTTAGAAACCCACCTTTCTCTGTTTTAATACAATTATCATGAGCAAATTACACATACCGATCGAACGCGCGCTGACAAAATCGTCAGTGTGGCTTATTTAAAATCGATTCTGATCGAATTATGCAATTTATGGCATTTGGGGTCATGTAAGGACAATGTATTTTGGCATACATCGCCACACATTGCAATGGAGACTGAGTACTCGAGGTCTACAATGATGACTATGATAATGCTTTCTCTTCAGGTGGTGACTTTGGAGAAGCGTTTCACATTGATAAAGTGACCGGAGAAATATTTTTGGTCAAGGCACTGGACTACGAAACAAACACTTATCTCGTGCTGGAGCTCTCAGCCACAGATGGCGGCTCACTCTCATCGTCCGCCATTCTGCACGTGTTTGTCCTACCTACCAATGAGCACACACCGATGGTTACTGACGCCGTTCCAAGTTTGCGATTAAGTTTACCAGAGGACACAATGCCAGGTACAACTTATCTTCGATAGCATTTGCCGTTAGCAGTCAAATGAGGAGTACAAATAATCTAATAATTTAGGCATTCATGAGACAAATACAGCGGAAAAGTGGCATATATTAAACGCTCCTTTGATGTAAGGGATGTGATGAAAGAAGAAGAAGATAGGGCATCTCGGTGATTTATTGTACAAATTGTTAGCTAAGAAGCCGGTATTCATGATAATGAAGCAAAATCCGCGCAAAACCCTCATTGCAGTTTAGGACAAAATAAAAGTCGGGAATGTTTTTCTCCCTGTCAAGTATTTCACTTTGGTATTGTGAAACTTATCGAATAACATTAAGTCAAGCACCAGCGTAACTATTGAAGATAGTGACATCTGAAAAGACAGACCTCTGCGATTTTTGCACGGGCAATCTATTTCTGTGCTTCTAACAGCACCTTTTACTCACAATATGCATCCTAAGAGTTGTTTCGTGTGAAATGTTTTGCAATCAAGACTGTGACATTGTAGACGTCATTTTTGAATTCGATGACCACAAATCATTAGTTCTAAGAAAAGAAAGAGTTTAAATTATCTAAGAATATTGTTCCCACCTCTGACAACTACCGAAATAAATTGATGTATTTGTGTGAGTCCGTATTCTGCATTGTACATGAACTTTTAAAAAAGTAATTAATTTTATTTCATTTAGCTTCCGAGTTGTTTCTTTATCGATTCGCTTTACACTAAATCAAAAGCTGGCATTTTCAACATGAAATCTGGTCTATTTTTCAACAGGATCCGCAGTACTGACTGTCCAAGCATTTGATGAAGATGACGGACCAGATGGCGATTTCAGATTCAGCCTCGATCGGACGTCTCCCTTCGTGATAAACGACCAGTCAGGGACTGTGTACCTTGCGCAGAAACTTGACAGAGAAAGGGAAAGCGTATGTACATTGGTCATTACGGTAACAGACACGCCAGAAATGGCGTCCAATGCACTGTCCTCATCAGTAACAGCGACAGTTTTGGTTGAGGACGTGAATGACAACCCTCCGTACTGTACCGTCGACACCGAGTTACCGACGGTGAACGAGGATGTAAGTGTGGGCGATATTTTAGCAAGGGTCGTTTGCAACGACGATGACAACGGAAACGACACGTTGATATTCGCCTTGCTCAATATCGATGTCCCATTTCAAGTTCATTCCACGACGGGAGAAATAAGAGTATTCTCCTCTTTGGACTTTGAAATGCATCCTCAGTATATCCTGCTGATTGAAGTCACAGATACTGTGTTCTCCGCCGTGACAACTGCAACCATAGCAACGACAGACGCCAACGATAACGTCCCCATGTTCCTCGATACATCACACTCGGTGGCAGTGAGAGAAGATTCTGCACTGTTATCACAGGTGTCAAAACTGGTTGCCACCGATGCGGACAGTACAAGTAATGGCAACGTTGGTTACAAAATATTCGACGGCGACCCCGATTCAAAATTCACCATCGATTCTACCACTGGAGTTGTAAGCATTTCATCATCGTTAGACCGGGAAGATGTCGACCGTTACGAACTGGTGCTCCACGCCACGGACAACGGCTCGCCTCGGCTCACGGGAACGGCGACGCTGACCGTCGACGTACTAGACGTAAACGACGAGGCCCCGATGTTTCAGAGAAACTCATATAACGCCAAAGTGAAGTCGACGGAAGAGTTGGGAGCGATCGTTGCGTCCGTCGAAGCGAAAGACAGAGATTCTGGTAAAGGCGGTGAAGTTTTGTACTACATGGTGTCGGGGAACGACTTTGGTCTCTTCGAAATAGACTCAAACAGCGGTGAAATATCAATAGTTAATGAAGTAAAATATGCAGTCGACGTTTACGCTTTAGAAATTGCGGCACGGGATGGCGGGATACCCATCCTGGAAAGCATCGCAACCGTTGTGATCGAAATTGAAGAGTGGACCTCCCCTCTTTCCGTACAAGATTTTCTTTTTGCCGTCAAGGAAAACGCCGCCGTCGGTAGCGTCGTCGGCAGTGTTTACGGACACGGCAACAACGCGTACAACATCGTATCCGGGAATGACGGAACATTCACGATAGACGCCAATGGCGATCTCAGGACAACGGGGACGCTGGATAGAGAGAGTTTTACGGAATATAATCTGATTGTACGAGCGGACAGTCTAGTCAACGCCGCGCTGTCCGCATCGGCGACGGTACGCGTCGTTGTTCTGGATGTTAACGATAACGCACCAGCCTTTGATTCGTCCTCGTACAAGGCAGAGTTGTTGGAAAATAGCGTTTGCGGTACATCAGTCGTGTCGATAGCGGCCGTAGATGGAGATTCGGGACTGAACAGTGCCGTCTGGTATCGACTGGATCCGTCCTACGCTCATGCGGCGAACCACTTCAAGGTAGACAGCATTAGCGGACTTATCACAGTGAACACGCCTCCAGATCACGAGGAATTCACCGAAATCGCGTTTGCTGTCATCGCAAGCGACAGAGGCATCGTTGCCAGGGAAACGTCAGTTCCTGTCACGCTGACAATTTTGAACGAAGATTTCGACGGGGTTTGCGCAGATCCTCCGGTGTACAGTAGAGAAATCCAACACGGACCCAACACTCGCTTGAATGAGACACTCGTAACAATCGATATAAACGACTTTGGTCTCTCTCCCTTGAGCGATTTTTCAATTCTGGCAATAGAAGACACGTCTATATTCACTGTAGATAGGTTTGGCGGAATCCGACAAACGGGGGAGATGGGCTCGGAACCCTACCAAAAGTACGTGTTTCGTGTCGTCGCCATGGTGACGAGGGAAAGCGTGACGCGAAAGTCGCCGCTTGGAACAGTGAGAATTGACACATTCCAGCCCGAAGAGCATCTCATCGATATCGAAGTCGCCCTGGGTGTTGATCAATTTCTCCTGGAGAAGTAAATACCGTTTTATTGTTAGCTGAATCTTTGGAAAGACAGGGTTTCTTAATATTCTAGTCATGAGCGACCTTTTACTCCTTTCAGTTTGTGAGTCATCCAATTTTTGATTGCATTAACAGAATATCGCAAATCAAAATGACCACCTTTAGTGTCAAAATGACAGCAAATTTTACGTCTAACTCTAGGTAAGTCATTATGCGTACAAATTACCCGATTATGAGGTCATAATATTCCTTCTCCACTGCGAGTAGTGCATATAGTTGACTCATCTGCATGAAAAATAAAATCCCTGGCACCTAGAGCAGTCTAAAATGCAAGAAACCATTGTAATTGTGTTAAGGGAGAGGGTGATCCGTCTACGGCTGCGCGACTTTCTTGTTGATAAAGGTTAACATTGTCTCTTCCTGAAAATTGGTGATGAAATGCATTTGATGCATATTCATAGTTTACAAGTTTTTGTAGCTTCTCAATCAAGCAAGACTTTGCCAACTAATTCATAGTTTACAAGTTTTTGTAGCTTCTCAATCAAGCAAGACTTTGCCAACTAATCTTTGCGTCCTATCGTTTATAAGAAGCTGCTTCGGCCGCCCTCACCAATTTCAGTACAGCCGCTATTTTGAAATTTTTTTATATGTACGAAGGATGTTGTTGGTTGTACATAGCAACCGACCTGTCGTGTGAGTGCAATTCGCACCGCCGCAGATGGGACGATACCCTCCCTTTACAGTTAGTGAAATATGTATGCGATTTTTATTTTGTAAATTAACATCATGCATGTTTAATTTTCCAAAGTTTCCACGGATTTTCTGATTTTGTGAAGCAAAAAGTATTATACGCACGAAAAATCAACAGTTTCTTCACCGTGCACAGGAATATGTCGCTGGTGCTGACAACATAATTTTTTTCCCTTTTAAATTACAAGACTTTACTTACGGGCTTTCATACGACTGCAACGTTAGTTTAATAATTCTTTATACTTTTGACTCACACGAGAGAAATATCGCCGATGATAACTAGGCTTTATGTCTCGAATGAACCAACCGTGTCTTGGCGATGAATCTTCGTTACGTCTCGGTTGAACCAACTCTTGCTTTGTGCTGCCGACTCACTCCACACACGGTTATTCACCTTGAAATAAGCCGACACGGTTACTTAACTGCCAGAGGGCGTTCTATCAGAGTGATGATTGCTACACCGAAATGATTGTAATTTATGAATAACATAACATTACCATCGATTAATATTACAGGGACGCCTTCCATTACGAGCTGTCGAGAATTTTTCCAGAGAGCAGGGTTGAAATTATGTCTATTATTGGAGCTGACACTTCGCAAGCCGGAAGCGTGCGCCTGCGCAAATTGCTGCAAAGTGTTGGCAGGTGAGCTTTTTTGTATTTAGATAACGTTTGCTTCATAATTTCACATTAGGGTAGAATGCGCGTCGGGGACAGATATTCGCACTCGAGCTCTCAAGCTTTTATAATATTCTTTTGGCCTACTACTTGTACGAACTCATTTTGCAGCTTATGGAGTTAATAAAGTTTTTACCGGCTTAGATTTGGGAACTCCATTTTCCATCATAGAGATACCACAGGGATGGCGTCCATTTTGAATTTCAAAATTGGGTAATTTGTTTCTCTAGTACTAGCACGGTGACCCCCGGATTTTTATTCTCGATTTTGAAAGAGAATGGTTGAAAGTTTGTTTGAGGAAAGTTTGAGCGAAAGTTTTAAGCTTTCATTTTCCAGGCGCGAACTACCTTAAGGTAGTAAGCGCCTCAAAATAAAGATTTTTACGTTTTCTCATTTTTTTCTGGACGAAACTTTAAACAAATCCATTTAAAAATCAAAAATAAAAATCCGGGGCCATCGCACAAAATTTGGAAAGAGAGAGACAACTATTACCTTAAATGTCAGCACTATAACTATCCCTAATATGTTAACTTCATAGGAAGAATTTAATTTTCGAAATGCAAAAACAAACAAAATGACCATTGGCATATCTGTGTCACGTCGATCTTGGGGTGAAAGCGATGGTCCAGTTACTGCCGCGTTCGCCAGAGAAAAGCCGAGTGACTCACTTTGGCCACTAAGACCAGTCTAAGCTTTGCCCTCAAAGTTTGACATCAACACCGCTGGCTGTTACAGGGACTCATGATGTAAGGTTAGATACTAGTATACCCGAAAGGTATGATCAATTGTGACGAGTTTTATTAGCGCTATCAGAGAATTCTCTAAGCTATGATCAATTATTACGGGTATTAATCTATCAAACTGCTGTGTGTACGTCTCTTTTTTTTTTTTAGCTTTTCAAGCTCGACCATTGCCACGCTGTATGTTGTATCGAACCCAATAACCGATACCATTGATGGAATCGATCTGCCGAAAAGATTCCTCCATATCGACGCCATCATGGCTGTCTTGCAGAAGTATTCCGATGGGACACCCGCCGATATATTGATGGCTTCGGAATTCGAGCACTTTCCAGTCGTTAGTATACGTCCGACAATCGAGAAAACACCCTGGATACGTACAAAGGCCGGTATTCTGTTTCTGGTTTTGATTGGCCTACTCTTCTTCGTAGCTGTCGTCTGCGCATGCGTTTGCATTTACCGAAGCAATCGCTGCAGGTAGGTTGCCCCCCCCAAACAAAAAACAAAAACAACACAAAACAAAAAACAAAAACATTTTCTGTCGACTACCCAATCAGTGACTCATTGACAAAACCACTGGCAAGAGAGCCACAAAGACGGCGCTTATTTAGGAACACTTTTTTCTCTTGTTTGTCGTTATTACATCATGATTTGTTATTTACAACGGCAAAGTTTCTAGACTGTGCTATCTCCTGTGTAGAGAGTCAGTTCAAATGAAGAAAACTTTTACTTCATGATAATATTGTGGATTAAGGTCAATATCGCAGTTTTGGCTAATTCTAAAAACAAAGATTTTATATGTAATTACATATATTGAGGAGGCAACTAGACGTTTGGCAGGTAGTTGATCGTCGAGACAGCAAGTTGCATTGAGAAAGAATAGTTTAAACCCTAAGACGATAATTTAATTTGTCCTTGTCTACAGAAACATATTATATAAAGGCAAGACAGCTCATTGGGCCAAAAAAGTTGGTAAGTATTTTCAAGTAAATAAGTAGTCTTATTATCGAACGTGCAATAGGTATTCGCTATAACTGTCTTGTTATTGCACTGCCTTGTGGCACGAAATGATTGCACTCATAGTCGTGTATTCCTCTCACAAAGGCATCTGTATTACAAATAGCGGTGATTTGGATTAAATTCAATAGCCTGAGCGGAATAAAATGGTTCCATATTTTTATACTTTGCAATTTTGTAACAGGAGTGTGGCGAGATCCGTGCAAACGTGCGTTTATATCTTCCTGTCCAGTGAAGTTAACAACGTTGATGTTACTAACACAGGGAAAGTACATTGGTCTACAGCTGAAAAAAAGCCACAGCTGCTTCTCAGAACTAATCATCCGCCTCAAAAGAACCTTGCAGCGGCAAATAAAACATGTAGTCCCACGACTGCAGATAAGATCATACTAATTTATCAGCTTGTTTTTCATCTATCTCGTAAGAGGGTCTCTTGAGAAGGGTCTCTTGTACTTTCAAGACAGCACTTTTCACTGCGTCTCGCATTTCCTACAGATAAAGCATTGGAATTAGCAGACGTTTTAGAAGCACGACTAAACAAAGCGTGACATAATACTTCTGGTTGCAGATCGTCGCGGGAGTTTGTTACCAATGGAGGAGAATGGTCATTTCAAAGGCGATTCAAGAGGCCGTACTGATCAAGAAGACGATGAAAGATCTCGTATTACAAACACGCAAACAGTAAGTTTATGACCTTTAGCGGTACCTGCTATAAAGTAAGACGAATTTATCGAGTTGTGTTCACCTTGCTATAAATTCAACATGGATGTAGTGTTGCTTGGAGTCGTATGTTTGGATGTTCAGTCTGAAGACAATGAGACGATTACTTTGGCAGGATATATTAGGATAGATTTCTACTTTCTGAATTCGCCCTACATTGGCTTTTCAATCCTTCGTTTTAGACTGGTGTTCACACTGACAATCCATTGGAACATTTTGTATCCAAGGAGGAGGATGAAGTTGTGCCAGGGAGCAGCCACACGGCGGCCTCGAAGGAGGTGCATGTGGTGGAGAGTAAAAGTGGATCAGATGGCGATGTGGCATTGAACACGTACGAAGAGTACACTGGCAACGTTCCAAACCAACAATGCGGTCAGCTTCGGAGTTCTGCTGAAAGCCAATTTGTTGGCACTGAAAACGGTGGAGAGGCGGATCGTTACATCTCAGTTCCAACTTACATGAATGGACTTGTTATGCTGTCTGGCACAATTAGTATCAACGGGCAACTCTATGACAGTATTGGTCAAGGAGCGGGTAACTTAATTATGTTGTTGTTTATGAGTTCATGTGCCTGCTTAACATGCTTTAGTGTAACTGTTTTCCTTTCTTTCGTCGAAGACATATTTCACGTGATGACTGCCGTTTGCTTCCATCTGAGTCCATAATCTCTGATGAAAATTCGTTCATAGAGGAAAAGATAATTAATTCCATTCATCATTTTAACTATCTCGGCAGGAACACATCGGTATCTTCTGTACAGCACAACTGATGGACACACCACTGCCTTTGTCAACTTGTCGCCAAACGACAGGGACAGAGTGTTCAAACTGATGAGTGGTTCCGCTGACATAAATACTCAAAATGTACGCGATGTGAGACACGGTGTTTCCTCAAGGCAGAGCAAGTTAAGTGTGGCTAGAGAGGGCGCTGGCAATGGTGGTGAGACTCAGCATATAGGGATTGGTCAGACTGGACATGATAATAAAGGATCTGTTCCAGTGTCAGAAACCCAAAGGCTAAATTTGAACAAGATTCAAAAGAAGTCTTATGAAAGTCCTGGGTCAGTGGACTTTAGCAGTGTCCCCGGCAACGGGGAGACTGTTAGCAATCTGGTGAAGAATCTAACACCTGCCATCGCTTCCTTGGCGTCACATAAAATGAACCATCACGGGCAGTCAAGCAGTGGTGAGAGAAGATTATACTCCTACCAGGAGTATAGGGTGAATTATTACAGAAATAGAGCAAAGTCCGCACCAAACTTGAAAGTCACTTCCTTGGCTGCGATGATGCCTCCTGACGATGGTTCACTGAAAGGTGAGATTGTCAACCAAGGTCGAGCTAGACCAAGCTCAAGGTTATATGCTGATACAGTGTATTTGACACAACACACAAACCCTTCTTCCAAAGATGACATTCGCTGCAAGACAGCTCATGCAGCTTGGCCCGATGTTCAACATGAAGAACAGAGCTGTCGGAAGCATCAGCACACTAGCTGGTCAGACTTTCACGGTCGTCATAATGATGCTATGGAGAAATCGTGCATTGGAATGCAGCCAGGAATTCGTTCATCTTACCCTTGGCGTCGAGCTAGCACGGTTGGCAGGTCTGGGCAGGATGCTTTGTACGGCGGCGTGCATCGGAGGTCAGCATCTTCACCCTTTATACACTCAGATGGCACTGCTTACAGTGATGGCTTTGGTTTGAGTGTGGACCACAGCACAGGCTTGGGTAGTTACCAAGGCGGTTGGACACAAACCCGCCCTCAATCAGCCGTCAGTGTCTACAGCCGTCGCCTGGGTTCAAGTGTTAAAAGAAATACGGTGCTGAACGAGCACCTCACAGACAGCTCGTCAGAGATCCTGCAAATGGACGACTCTTTCGAAGGACACAGCCTAGAGTGTCAGTCATCAAGCACAGGAGTCTCGCAAATACATAATACTGAAAGACACAGCCCAGGTGCAGAGTCACCTCGACCAACACAAGACCACGACTTCGAAGTTGAGACATCAACACAAACTGTCCTGTCGCCAGATAACACCGATAGAAGCATTACTGAAGAAGAAGGAATAACATTGGATGTATCAAAAGCTCTTCAGATGGATGGCCTTGCTAAGAGTCAAGTTTACGATTCACCTGCTGCTAGACATGACACACTCTATGGCGATAAATGTGAGAGTGATCAGTCCATTCGCACTTATTTCGGCTTGAAGATTTCTGACAACACTGACGATCCACTCGATAGGCAGCCAATAGTAGGGCTGTTACAAAGTTCACATCAGTCTTTCCAGTCGGTGCATGACCATGAACTTGCTGATGGTCTTGACACTGACAGTGAAACCGATACTTATACAATGGCGTCTCAGACATCCGACAAAGAAGAGACGCTATCACTGAGACCTGTAGAAGGTGCGGGAGTTGGTGGTCCTCGTCATGGCACGAAAATCAGTCGGAAGGAAAGACGTTATAAAACAGCACATGGCGGTTTTATGGGTTCAGGAAGTTCTATCAAGTCTATGAGAAGTTCACTGGATGCGAAAACAGACGCAAATCATGAAGCAATGAGACTACGTGGTCCCAAGGGCCGAACCAGGTACCGTAGTCACTCATTACAACCGATTCCAAATGGACTATCCTCAAAAGACCTTAAACGTAAGAGAGGAAGAACAAGAGCGAGCGTTTCGACGTCAGCGGTAGAGACATTCGGTTATGCAGACTTCGTGCTTCCGAGAAGAGATATGACGAAGAGGGAGAGGCTTGTCGCTGTGTACAGGTCACAAGTACCTGGACTGTAAACCCGGAGAACACGGTACATAGATTTAGAAGAGACGAAACACCTTCGCCCCTTTAATATTCCGTGACTACACGAGAAAACTTAGAGCACTAAATGCTTGTCCCATATTTTGAAAAAATAGAGTGCATTTCTGTAGGTAAAGAGTACTGACAAAAATCGCCTGAATCATTTTTCTGGTGATCAAAAAGACTAAGTATATATCAGACAGCAGACGTAACACAGTGTCGTATATAAATTGACGTTTGTTTTCAATTCGGTAATCATGACTTAAGTTTTCGTAACTTTCTTCATTATCTTAGCTTTTGATAATGGAAAGACAGTCATATTAAAATTGTATTATTTTTTGTGATTTGAGAGACGACCTTATCGATGATAATTGAACACTTTCTGATTGCCGTGGGTTTCTTTTTGAACGCCTCCTTATCATTACAAAGGTTACAATAATTTTTGACAATTTTAACATTTTTCAAACATTCACTGATCATGAGTTATATATAGTTAAGCAAGATTCCGTTGATAATGAGAATTTCATAGGATTTGATATGTCGTAAGCAGACATACATACACACACATACATACATACATACATACATACATACATACATACATACATACATACATACATACATACATACATACAAATATACATACATACATTAACATACAAATATACATACATACATATTTTTATTGTCTAAAAAGAATGAGTTCAAAAAATTTACAATACACTCATTACATTACTAAGAGTGAATCTTTATTTTGATACATGTACCTTTGCGCCACTTAAAAAACGACAACGTTTCAAATGCCGGAACCGCTCAAACAACAGGGTCTGTTTTTTCTAATGATAGTCTTTGCGATAGTTACAAGGTCTCGACATTTGACACGTCATACACTAACAGTAATGGTAAACATTTCTGAAACAGATACAGAAGGAAAAAAATAAAATTAAGTTACTTTTTGGAGTCACTGTGAAATGTGCGCATGCGGCTGTCTTCCCTTTACATCTGTAACAAATGAACAACTGCACGAATATGATTATATTTCAGAAAGATTGGGGGGGGGGAGGCGCACGCCGATATTTTATAGAGTCTATGACTCTCTTCATCTTGCATAATTTACTGTGCATGATCGCCGTTTTGCTTCCGTTGAACTATGTTGGAATAATATCGGACTGGTTTGATAATTGTAAGATTATAAGGCCTAGTCTTCGAATTCCCGCAGAATCGCGATCAGTCTCGCCGAACCACATTACATTCACATTCAATTTGAAATTGACTCAATGAGAGAATGAAAGCGACAATATATATATATATATATATATATATATATATATATATATATATATATATATATATAATCTCTTATAAGCTTGTTTTGCTGCAGCCTTATGAATGAAACGAAAAAAAAAATATTCTGGGCGAACCTTTCCCTGAAGGTGATACAGACTCAGATGTGACTTTAATTGAAGACATTTTAATACAGTTTTTTAAATATCGGGTGAGCCTAAAAGGTTTCACATAGTCTAAATACATTATGCACTTCCCGTTTTTGGCAGTGATGCATTAAGGCAGTAGGAGCTTCGAAACTGAAAGATATAATAATATTTTTACTAAAACTTTCCTCATGATCCTTTAAAAAAATTTTCTTTCAAAATCAAGAATAAAAGTTATGTCAATCTGCAAAGATTGGTATTAGAAAAACATATTACCTCAAAATTTACCGATATTTTAAATTCAAAATGACCGCATTAACTTCATGGGAAAAGCAGCTTGCTTGGTTATATATTAATTATTTTTTGGGGGGAGGGGGTCATCAAAGAATCTTAGAATCTTAAGTCTAGAATATTATAAATATTTTACTCGGAGGATGAAGATGACACTGTACATATTTGGATAAAGACACTCAATTTTGGTATGATTGGTAGAAATTAAACTTGACACTATTTCATTAGAAACTAGCGTTTATGAGAAAAAGAAATTAATTTTATTTTGCATTATCTATTCTCATTTTCAAGTGGCAGGAATTGAAAGACTGACATTCAAAAAAAGTGATTTAAATCACAATGAGCAAACCTGCAATGATACCAAATGTGAGATTAACGAAATTGAATTTTTTTGTACTGCGTTTCAAGAATGAAAAGTGAAAATTTCACAAAATTTGACCTTGCCAGAGTGGAGTTATATTCTTTAAGTTTGAAAACAGGAGTGACAAGAAGCCAGGAAATTGGGAGATTTTTGCATACATTTGCATAAACTTACACTTCTTTCTCAAAAACCTTTCGAACGCTTGTCATGTTTAACAAGAAACCCTACCGATATTTCAATCTTGGGTGAACAAATTACTGAAATTGAACGAAAATTTGCAAAACGGTGATATTGAGCAAAACTCGCCGCGTGATGTGCAACGCCCCCACAAGTTACCAGGAAGGAACCTACATACTGTATGGCCACACTCTTCATCCCCTTCACAAAACGTGGAAAGGAGACGCCACTCGGAGTGGCATTCAGTGCTGATCGTTCGTCTAGTGAACGTCCGCAGTCAGTGTGCCTGCATAAACTAAGGTTAGCTCGGAGAGAACGTTGAACAAACTGATTAGGGTGCTCGAAATTATAAAGAGGGATTTGGCGAGCTCCCAGTACCCGGCTAATGTAAAAATCACATTCGTGCTCTTTTACCTTGATGACGTAATAAAATCATGGCAGTGGCTCCAAATGTCTGTAGACGTAATAGAAACGTACATAATTGCTGCAGCATTTCACACGTATCATTATTTAACCGAATTTCAGTGCCTTAGCAAAGCTATTATATAAGTTTGCATCTTTAAAGTCCAGACGAAAATAGACAGACTAAAACACATAGACAGTCTGATATTGCTTAATAGTAGTCTGACGAATCTGTATGCCTATTTAACTGGTATCAAACGTATAAAATGAAAGAATTAACACAGTCAATACGTGATAATGTTTGAAATACAAAATCTAATTGCATTATAGACACTATCTATATGAGTCAGATTGCCTAACGATTCACACACCTCTGAATATTATAATTTCTATGAGAAACAATTTCAACGTACAATTTGCATTTTTTGCTTCACATATTGAAGTATTGCGCCATTGTGTCCAATGGTGCACACACATTGTACACGTATGTCACAGCAATTCGAATCATGTGGTTACAATACGAATGACTGACAATCCGGGAGACAGACAACTGCTTGAAAAAGATCAAGGAAAAAAGAAATCACAAAACCCACAAACTGCACCTCCTTTCGGGGAAAACATCACGTGACATTGCTCACACAGTAACTGTAGAAGTTGGTACGCAAACTCTAATATTCATCTAAACTTCGCAGACGTGCAAGAGAAATCTTTATCCAATATATTTGATTTCTCGAGTCTGAACGCGTGTAAACACTCCGCACAGTCGCAGTTCATTGCTGCAATTCACCCCCATCTAAATAAACTTTACCGCAGAAATGACCGGCATATAACTGTGAACGACCAATCACGTACACTGTACAAGATAAAAATACACAAACGTTGTCTATTTGGAATCTTAGTGTTATACTACAAAGACATATATTATTGCTATCCAATGTTAACAGAAACAAACACATAACCATTTTGTAATGTACAGAACGGATTGCATTGTTGTAATTCACATTACACAGTCAACAACTACACCGTTTTTCACCTTTTTACAATATCTACCTACAATTTCATAAACTGGAAAGTCCATTCTAATTACATTATTTTGACACATTTTAGCGAGTCGGTGTTAGATTTACACATTTTTCGAAATAAAAACGACAGTATTTAGGTTACATCATCCAAATTAATGAAACGACCGCCAAGGTCACGGATATATTAACAATAAATGAGTATCCAAGCTAGCAAATCTATGTAGCAGAAAGTTAGCGAAAGTAAACAGTAATAAGGGTATGGTTGCCCGGCAATCGAGCTGGAGTCTTCTCATAATGACTCAGGGCTACGATCGATAATTATTTTTTATTCCGTTGTAAGATACTTACTATCTCACTCATACATTCTCTAAATCGTTTTTTTCAGTACCCAATAAATGATTCTATAATGTCGCATTTTTACAATACACAAAGTCGACTCCTGACCCTAGGCTCCGAGACTTATATTTCGAAAACGACCCCTTCCATACGCCATTGGACGTCAGATGTATTCGCACGTTTTATCTGATCGCTTCGCAATTTCATCATCGGCTGCGGCAGTGTACACTTGACCATAGTAAGACTTATGCCAGTAGCGATTAACGTGTCGAAAACGACGATGTTTAGAGTTTGTACACTTGAACTCCCCGCCGACCATCCCGGTTTTGCCTTAAATCTTCTTCCGTCCACTGTGGCTGCGTGGTTATACGTATTCGCTGGAGGAAAGAAAACAGTATCAACTTTTGTATCAACATTGTACACTGCAATTGACCAGCTGCGTTAATGTGGCTACGTTACCTTTGTTTGTTAACAGACAAACAAACAAACATAAATAGAGAATATGCAAACAGCAGAAACAAACTAACTCATAAATTAACAAATTATGAAATAATTAAATGACAATCAGTCAATGATTCAATAAACAAACGATAAATAAATATATCAATAAACAACAAACAAACAAACAAACAAATATGTATAACAAACTATCCATTGTACAATGGCCAATGCAGGAATTCTGCTGTGTATATTGTAGACTAATGCGTGCCATTCGGGGTGATCCAATTGAGATATCGAGATTTGATACCGATGTGAAAGGGCACTTGATCGTCTGGCTATGCCGATATAGAAATATAAAACCATTTGGATTGCAACTCAAAAGACTCATTAATCAAGTTGACGACGGGTGACAGAAAAAAGTTGTTAAAGAACAAGTGATATCCGTTTACCTCCATCAGCGTTCCAGGGGTAATAATTAGCTTGTAGACCATGTAGCCTGGTATGAATAACATGGAGCTCAAGGCCATGATCCAACCAATGCCCTCGCCCCATGCCGGGTAGAAATAGTCAAGGTACTTCAAGCGACGGTACTGAATTACTGCATACAGGAAAACGCCCTTTAAAACAAAAAAAAATACTTATAATGTAGGCAATATAAGTTATGTATGTTTGTTTGTATAATGTTCCATCGGGAAAATATACATCATATTGATCGATCGGCTGGGAACTCTGGTATATTTATAAAACTGGTAAGCATTGGCGAGTCTGCGCTTTTTTTGGAAACTTTATATTCGGTGGATTTAATAGGGTAGGTCGGTATATGGAAACATTTTTTTCCAGTTTAATTTGGCCCATGTATTGATTTTCTGTGTAAACCAGGGCGCGCCGAAATATATCAGAAGAACGGGTCATACTAGGAAACGCTAAGTTTAGACGTTACTACCAGTGAAGGAAATTACAGAATCTACCAACAGCAAACGGGAAGCAACGCATCAGCTTACAATACGCAGGGGTTTTAGGTGCATACAAGGAACCTACACGTAAAAATAATAGATGTCAACGTAAAAAATGTGCATTGGGGATGTAATGGTGCAAACTTGAGCAAGAAGAAATTCAAAATCGTTAGACGTCGATAAGTGGCCACCCATTTGCTGTTCCTTTTTTGGTGATGACGTTTGTTCAATAAAACATGCAGCGCAGTGGGTATAAGAACGAGAGTTGCCGTAAAAGAAGGGTGTGCTTGTTCAATAAAACATCTCGCAGTGGGTATAAGAATGAAAGTTGCCATAAAAGAGGAATTTGAGTGCCTTGAATTGGATGCAACGAGATAGTGAAGTAGTGTGAGGAACAACGTGGGATCGCTGAAAGGGAGTTGTAAGACTGTAACATAAGGAGTACAGTATGTCAGTTCGATCAATAGCGCCGCCAGCGGTATCAATCTATACTTGAGGGTTTATCCCCTCCGGCTGAAACTGTACTATCTATCTATTATTCACGGAACCTCTCTCTAAAAAACGATCAGATCATTGTTATAGACTTCCTAACAGTTTCATTGACATTAAGTGATGCATACCGATAGGCTAAAACTTCTCGACAGAGAGTTTGGCCACAACTAGCTAAAGGGCTTATGCCCAGAGAAACGGCTCGTCGGTGAAGACCAGAAGTAACGAAAATTGATCTCCACCTCAAGTTGAAGACTTTTATCTAAGTGTCAACATACATGCATGTATGTTACTTCAGCAACGAAGCATGCGCTTTTCTCGTATTTCGTAAAGGTTCTAATCAACACAGTGCTATGTCCTGTGTTGGTCCTGAAACCTGTAATTCATTTGTTGCTAAGTAGATGCAGATATTCAGATAATGTGAGAACACTTGATAGATTTCCGGTACGGCTCTCACGTTTTTATGAGCCAATTTACAGTTGTTTTACTGTTTTCTCTAAGCTGACCCCGTCTGAACTGTACGACATCAAATCTGCGTGTGTCTGTCTTCTCTGGGGGAGGCAGTGCTGTAAAAGAGGACCTTCTGCACATTTACTGTCGAATCTGCGGCATTCTAGGTGTCCGATATTTACGGTAAACGAGTGTCGTCAACTTTCAAAGAATGGCATCGCAGTCAAGGTCAAATGCGCCTAGGGTACAGATATGCGAACTTTGAAATTTTTACAATACTTGTTTGGTTTACAATGCGGTTTACAATTTGTGGGGGGGGGGGGCTCATTTTGTAGGTGGTTGAATAAACAAATCTTTACCGGCTCATTTTTGTCAAAATCAACTTGTATTCCCCCACAGAGTTCACGCAGGGACGGATGTCATCATTCGATAATATTTCTCTAATACAAAATTTTCAACGGCGACCTCTGACCTTTATCCTTGATTTGGATAGAGAATGGTTAAAAGTTGTCTCACTGAAAGCACAAGCACAAGTTTTAAGTCTTTCAATTTCGAGACGCTGACTCCTTTAATATAGCTGCAGTCGAATGTTTTTCAAATCAAATGTGGCGGTGGTAATACTCACGAGACAGGAAGGTATTTAGGGTCAACGATGCACATTAGCGGTTGCAAAAGTTGTGGAACGTAATGTTGAAAGGACTCATCAGCGCGTTCTTGTTTTTACTTTTCGTCGCTTTGAAAAGCTGGATCTCTCATTACCGAACTTGTTTTTGTATTATTATGAGTTTCTCCAAGATCTCCGCAGTTCAGAAATGTAAAGCGAAAATGAACATAAATCTTAGACTAGTACAGTTGCGGTTTATCGCTACGTTTAGTCAACCTATTCTTTCCTCTTCGTGAACACACATTTGATATTGTACTCTGAAAAGGTCGAATGGGTGGAATTTTTAAGACATTGACTGCGTGAAGAGTAATTATGACTGCGCAACTTCTCTGCCCATGAAGAATAATACTCATACAGCCGACTGCTCAACTTCGCTAGGAGAACGAAAGTCGTGTGTTAAGATGAGTATATTGTTCCTAGCATAATTGCTGTGTCATCGACGTTTGCAGACATTCCTACGTCAAAAACGCAAAATGTTTTTTAGATCAATCATGACCCCCCCCCCTTCCGTAAACATTGAACCCCTTATGACCTACACAGCATTATAATTTGCTAATTTGTGAACATGAGGTGCAAGTACTGAAAATGCGTTAGGAGGAACCATTCAATTTTTCGGGCATGAGGAAATGAGTATGGCAGAAATTTGTTTCCGCCACTGAGACAGCAAGTTTTTTTCTTATATTGCAGGCCAGTGCTGCATCAAATTATTTTTTCCGTATACAGAAGCAATAATTATGCTGGAGCCATTCTTTTTAAGTCATTACAAGATTAAATTCTTGTTCGTCTCCTTTACCAGCCCATTTTCCTCCCCCTCCCAAAATTCCTCATAAATCAAATGGTTCTCCCCTGAAGTCAGATAAGGGAGTGCGGATTTAGACCAACACTAAGAGCGACTAGAAAATGCAAATTTCCGTTGATTCAACTGCATACTAAGTTGCACGCAATCGTTACTACATAAAGTGAAAAAATGACATCACACAACGTAAATAATATATATCAAATGTTAACGCTCTGGCTGTTCGGAATAATATAAGCAAGGAACTTTTGCTGCGTGTTTATATAAAATGTCTAGTTATACCAAGCGCGTATTTTGGATGTTCAAAACTCATTTTGACCAACGTTCAACACCACAGACTAGCAGACGCCACGAAGCTTTCAATTGCTGCCGAAATGTCCAATTTGAATAAAAGCTTTCAAAGAATTGACGTAATTACCATCTGTATCAGACACCCATAAAATAATAACCATAGCAGTTTGATCTTCTTGGGATTAACGATAATTTAAGTTCATAAAATATCGGTACAGCGAAATTAAAGTGTCAGAGGATTGTCCCTTTCAACGCCCGTCGAAGTCGAACATTAATAATGTCAGAATGTGTCCGTCGAGAGAAGGGATCTAGAACTGCGAAATGCTGTTTGCTGAAAGTATACGGCGTCAAAGACTACCGCACCTCCCGTTAATACGCATGGGCAGGCGCAGACGGCCCCCCTCTCCATGTTCTCCGAACATATAGAAGCTTTTAAGTGACCTGTGAAAAGGTCGGGCAACTTTTATTTGACCTGAAATCATGGACGCTTTAAATGCAACATCATCGGGGAGAAGTAATTTCAACGGCGGCCAGGCGCACCAACTTACACAGCTGATCAACGGCGCGAATATCATCCAGCAAAGTTTCCACCAGATAAACGGACGAAAGCCGAGCATATCTTCTAAGTTGTCGCAGAAACGATTAGCTCCTTTGAGAAAAAACAGAAAGAAGCCACAATGACATCGATGTTAATCCTCAGCTGGGAAGTCAGTCTGGTTGAAATCATAAATGGAGACTAAAATACTAGGCTATAAAGACGAATCATTGAAACCTAATTAAACATACTGTATTGCTATATTGGAAGACGCTGACACGCCACATTTTAGGTTAAGTCGCAACTCGGAGACATCTTGACGACAGAACTGTCATACTCGTCAGTCCTTCCCTCAAACAACCACACACCAATCCATCAAACCACTCACCCATCAATCAACCCCTCCCCCTTCCTCCTCTCTCTACCCACCCATCTATCTCTCCTGTTGATAAAAGTGGTGTACCTTAGTTGATCTTCATTGTAAGATAAACAGAGAGAGTGCACGTGATAGCAAAAACTAAGATCATCTGGGTAGTAATGTGGCATGATTACGTATTTTGCAGTTTGACTCCCTTTCGCTTGATTTTCTTACTTCCCTGTTCTTTTGACTTTTCTTTTTGTACCTGTTTCTTCCATGTTTCTCACAATATTTTGTAGTTACTTGTCACGCACTTTCATTCCACCCATTCAACTGATGAAGAGACCATGTTTCTTCGAATGATCTACTATATCACTACCCAGTTGATCTCACAGTACTACCACTCTCTTAGCGTGTCTGTCTTCAGTCTGTCATGGTATATATTACCTACATAAATATAATGTCACAAACGCACTTTCTTGTACGTGTACACATTAATTATCCGTACTATAAATGCGGCTTACTTTCTCTCAGTAGGAGTCCATGGGTCTGTATAGGCCAGTCAAATTGCTAAAATGGAGTCCAAAGAATTGAGGTCGATATGTACATGTGTTTAATTTCAATTCGGATTGCCAGAATCGCGTGGAGCGAACTTACCGTATCCCCAGCCGACTGCAACACATTCCCAGAATGCCAGCCACAGCAAACACATGCCGCTTGCTGAGTATGTATCAAAAAGTTGAAACACGTACATGCCACCCTGTGGGAAGGGAAGGACAAAATGATTTTGTCACATTTCGGTCGACTAGTTCTGTGTGTATGTGTAAAACACCGGGGTCAATGGCTGGAATTATTTAGCCTGCTGCTTGTATTGATACTAAGGGTCGACAACCTGGAATAGATGGCCGTTTAGCTTATGGTATGATCGCCCTCTTAATGAATTTCCGAATAACAAAGCATGTTAAAATTCATTCAAGGGCATAAGCACGCAATACATTGGGGTTAACTTATTTGACGCCCGTTTTGCTGGGGATAAGACCTTTAGATGGAATAGAATCAAACAGGCACATAAATTTCGCAAACTGTAACCCAGGATAACAACGGACGTTAGACAAATTGTGAACACAAAACAGTCATCCGATGGAAACTGGCAACTTGCAAAGAAATGTAGTTTCTCCATCCGGCATGAAAAAAAATGCGTGTGTTTTCATATAGGTCTTTGAAGGTTGAAGTTAGACCAAAGGCTAGTTCCCTGCTACTGGTTCCTGGTTCTCATTTCCGTCAGGCCACAGCCTCTGCTACTGAATTTGATGATAGACATCGATACTGTCACACGCACTGACTACAAACAACACAAAAAACATATTGTGGTGTTGAAATGTACGGCATTTGGCACTGACAAGCAGCCAGATGTTTTGCTGCTTGTTCTGGGTCGCGGCTTTCCGACCGCTAATGTGAAACTGGGTTTTCCTGTTTTTGATTTGCTTGGCACATTATTACATCGGCTAATTTTTCTACATATGCACACGGAGATTTGAATTACTCCGGACCGCAGGGGAATATCGGCGGCAGTCTATCGGGTTTCAATCCACGCTGAACATGATACAGCTTCATATTCGATAGGGTTTTAGCACTAAAACGTGTGTACCAAGCTCCCCTGCATGTAGATGGAACTACCATTCAAACCAAGAGGTGCTGCGACTTGATTGAAGGGGAACATTGCCTTCGACGTATGAGGTCGATTTTTGTCTAGAAACCTAGGCAGTAACACACTTGACAGGGAACAGAGATAACGAATTAAGAGGCAGGTCACCTGAGGACATGTCTTAACTACTAGTAATTTGTCGGCATTAGCAACCGAAAGAAACGTCAAAATTTGGAATTTCAATCACGCGTAGAATCACATAACATACGTAAATTTGAAAGCTATAAAGTGACAGTAACAGAAGATGATCTATACTCGTCGTCAACCTCGCTAGTGTAGCATTTAGAAGGTTTTGTTTGAGCCATGTAAACTTAAACAACATCATAAAGTCTATGTGCTCAGGAAATTTGTAGAAGTGAATATTATTTTTCATAAGGAAAAATTCCTACCGTCGTTGGGTAGGGACAATCTCGTGCTTGGCTATAGAATTAACTGAACCGTAATTGGAATGATGATTAACAAAGTTCCACTGATAAATTTACGACCGACCACTTAGCTTCAAAATATTTTATTGACTCCATTTTAGAGAACCTTTCTTGAATATAAGAAGGGGATCCGAGGCAAAATGTTATTGTTGGCGACCACATTTCTCTGAATTATGGTGGATCGAAATAGATCTAGGCGTTTTCGAAAGTTTCCAGCAGGGCGGCAGAGATGCTGAGACGGGCGTTTTCGAAATTTCCACTAGTATAGGACGGTCGAGATGCTAGGTCGCTGCGAATTTACACTGTAATAATATAACTAAGCTTAAATGAACGACTACCTTATGGATTCTGTGTGCTTCGTTGTCTATTGAAATAAATTGACAAATACTTGTAGGTCAGTGTGTCACTGAAATGGACCATAAGGCTGACACTTGAAGTTTTGATTTCGATTTTTCAAAAGGACGCTTCTTCTTGTTGAAAAAATATCTAAAATGTTCAACTACTAAGATAATAAAAAGGGGTGATGGATAATGATTAAATAAACGGGGTAGATAGAGAATAAACATCAAAGGTCCTAGGGAACTCAAGCTAGATTGCCGGTAGAGAACTTTTAGTTCTACTTGAGGATGGATACGGACTATGCCAGATATGGATGCCAATCAGAGGCCCGGCCAGTTGATGGACTTGATGAGGAAGATAGTTGGCAACTGAAGTGAATGCAAAGGCTGGTACAGTCGGACTAGACTGATCGATGGAAGTTGAGAACAAATGGAGAAAATTGAAAACAGCTAAATCTTCCATACATGTCAGAACATGATTCAATGTAGCTCGATGGCACGGATTCTGTGCTTTAACGACAACGACTTCTGTGGTCCTCTCGTCCGCTTTTTGATCCGCGCAACTCCGAAGTCTGCGAAATGTATCAAAGCCGCTTGTACTGCGGCATTTTGTAATATGACGCATTTTGTAACAACTTACGCAAAATGTAATAAGGGTATCAGCATTTTGTAATAAAATGGACTACGCATTTTGTAATAGGGGTATCAGCATTTTGTAATAAAATATTGTTTACGCAATTTGTAATAAGGGTATCAGCGTTTTGTAATAAAACGCGTTTTGTAACATTAGTTAACGCGTTTTGTAATAACTATAAACATCCACTGATATTGAAGGTATTTCAAAATGCTTTGTGGTTTCTGAATACGTAAAAATGTAACAGCATATAATGATGTCGGCATTATATCTCACTACCAGTACTAGGTTATCATAAAAACGCCAGATGAGGGGGTCTGTTTTCGACTGATTCCTGGTATTAGGCCAACAATTATGAGTGTAATTGCTAGTTAAATAATCGTCTTCTGGCGTTGGTTTCCTTATTTGAAGACTCAATTCAACTGTCAACACTGTTACGAACGGTTCAGAGCAAGTGATCACGTACTTCTACCAGATCAACCTCAGCGGGCGTTGTTCGGACAATTTATTAAGTCAGTTTAACTTTTTGTGAAACCAAATGTCAGGCAGCTGGAATTACATTAAGGTAACGAATCTGCTCTTTCCCTGAAACATTTTTTCAACCCATATTGTCCAGTCAAGACAACAAGGTCACCCCTAAGTGTATTTTTCTTTCAAGTACGTGTGGCTGAAATTTATTTCTGTATGTATCTTTACTTGTAAACCAGAAATGGATCACTTCTGGGCAAATAAATCCACATGTCAGTATGACGGTTCAAATTGATATAGGTACATCAGTCACATTTACATTTTCAGACTCTTTATTTTATTCAAGACATCAGCTTAAGTGGGAAAACAAGGTCAAAATATTTTCCCATATCAGCTGTTAATCATGATTAGCAACTCACTACAGATTAACGATTTATAAAACTGATCAAGTATACGTGATTGCTCATAGCACTGCTCTAACTCTGCGCAGTTTATCACAAGACGTTTCGTACACCTTTTCTATAAAGAGCAACTGGATATTTTAGACAAAATTACCACGCACAGCCGAGTATATTCATTAAATTTATATTGCACGTCAAAATTGAGGCCGAGATGCACTTTTGTGACAGGAAACTGCTTTCTCATCGATAATGCTCTTCATAATCGACTACCACTAATTGAAGACATGCTCTCACTAGTAACATTTTCACATATATGAAGCGCGATGTCATGACATTTTGTTAAAAAAGGTAAAATTTGATATAAAACAGCCGATTAAAGTGGAAAATAAACGTACGAAAGGTTGCAGTATTTTTAGCAACTTCTATACGTATGATATGTGTTTATCTAAAGTTTATTGTCGATGATTTACGGTAATAAGAGGGGTGCACGTTAATATGTCAATGCTGACACCTGATATTTATCAAAATATACTGAAACAAATCATTGACAATGACATAGTCCCGCTTGTAATTGGGAATTTGTCACTGGAAGTGACTAAAAATTGAATTCGATATGATGTGCATGAAACAAGAAATGCGGGTACCAAAGCCCTGTCTGTGACTGATGCCCTTATTGGATTGGATTGTAAACAAGTAGTGGCATAGGATTTTGTCCTTTTACCAAGTTTGACAGAATTACGTATGCCATGCCCTGGCTTTTTAAATGTCAAAATTCAAATTATATGCAAGAAACTGGTCTAGGCATGTCTGAGTAATGGCTCTTGACATAAAAAGTCAGAACACCAGATGTAAAAAAAAATGTCCTCATGTTCAGTAAAGAAGAGACTTCACATAATTAGCTATTGATACTACTAAAATTAAAACGCTTTCTTGACTGGTAAATCTTTGCATGATCAACATCTGTAACAAGTGTCATCAAATTTAGTGCTGTCATTCAGAATATGGATCTCTCATTACAAACACCGTTTCCCTATTCAGCAAATTTGGGGTGCCACCCTAATCACAATAATTCATTAAATAAGTCAATAAATGCTTCATCAACAGGATGTCACTATTCAGTTTTACACTACTGGAAGATCAATATCTGTAAAATGTTTCATAGAATTTGATGCAGGATTTCTGGACGTATAACACTAATAAGGAAAAGTCATGAAATGTGCAAATTAGCAATTAATTAACATTATACTGATAAATATACTTATACGCAGCGGTTAAAGCCAACGAATCTGAAGAGGTATTTCCTGACGTATCAGCCTAATTATGAAAATTCATTATGTATGCAATACGCAATTAATTGACATGATATGATTAATGTTTTTGCATGCTACTACAACACTTTGAGATCAACATCTGTACCGAGTTTCGTCAAATTTGGTGCAATATTACTGGACATAGCACACTAATTAGGAAAATTCATTTAATATGCAAATTAGCGATTAATTGACAAGAGATTGCTGAATGTCTTTGTTAGCTATTACAACACTTAGAGATCAACATCTACACTAAGTTTCATCAAATTTGCTGTCGTATTTCTAGACACATTTCCTTAATTACAAAAATTCATAAAATATGCAAATAAACAATTAAATGACATGATCCTGCTAACTGATAACTGTCTTTGCATACTGTTACAGTATATCAGCATCTCTACCATGTTTCATCGAATTTGAGTGGGTATTTCTTGACTTAGTACCCTAATTATAAAAAATTCATCAAATATGCAAATTAGATATTAATTGACATAATCCTGCCAAATGCCTTTGCAGAAAGTAACAGCTCTGATATGTATACATCTGTAAGAAGTTTTACTAAATTTGAGTCAATATATTTCGAAATATAAGTGGAATTATGAAAATTCATAATTTACGCAAATTAGCAATTAATTGACACAATACTGACAAATGTCTTTCTGTGCTATTAGGCCTGTGTTTGACCGACATTTGTACAAAGTTTCGTCAAATTTGGTGCCATATCTTAAGAAACAGAGCTCTATTTTCAAAGATCACTAATTATGTAAATTAGCACTAATTATGCGTGTCACAGCCAAAACAATGGACGTGCATATGTATGCCATAGTGCATTATTCTTTTATTAAGTTTGAAAGAAATTGGCCCTGACTTGTCTGAGATATCTTCATGGACGGACGGACGGACAGAACCCGAACCATAAGATCCCTCAGATTTCGCCCGGGGAACTAATAAACACTGACGTGAAGCAGCCAATTAAAATACTGAACGATAATTTATTTTAGTATACAAGGACGAAATAAAGCTCTATCGACAGACCTGCCACTTTTCCTTGTATGTAAAAGGTGAAACTTCATATCTACTGAGCCATGGTTGTGTTTTCTCCAATGGTAAAATTTGTCTAGCCAACGAGCTAGAATAAGCTACCCTGCAATACTATGATTAAGCTAAATTTGACTCGCTATCCTTATGGTTATACCTGCCAAATATCTGCCAATATCATTAAATGATAACAGCCATAGAAAGATAGATAGACAGACAGACAGACAGATAGAAAGATAGATAGACAGGCATACTCAGGTACTCTTTCCTCCCTCCCTCCCTCTCTCCCTCCCTCCCTACCAACATAGATGCAGAGATACATACATAGGCCTACCCATATACATACATACATACATACATACATACATACATACATACATACATACATACATACATACATACATACATACATACATACATACATACATATTTACAAACATACAGACACACATACATGTTATATACATACATACTCAACAGGTCAGATATACTTCGGCTTTAGTAGCTAAACAAGTCAAATCACTAAAACATCAGATTATTCTGACCTATTTTCGAGCACGAGTCGAGCAACGATGTCTTGTCATATCTGTAGAGTGCCGTCTTGGTGAACACTTTCGTTATTACCTCATAATATTTTTCACCTTCAAACAGTCGTAATACATTTACCTTCGTTTCTTTTATCAGAAATTATTTTCAAAGTGCAGTATGGGGTTTCGCTCTCAACATGGAGGTGCCTGCCGGTGACAGACGTCGTGCTAGGGGTTTCCTTCATGTCAGCCATTCAATGACGCAATGTTTATCATCAAATATTAAAGTTAAGGGGTTATCGCATGCCCGTTACGTGCCCGTTTTTTACGGGAGCTCGATACTATTGTTTGCGTAGGCAGATCTATGATTATTTATTTTATGTTATGATATTTTTATTTTATCTGTGTATGTACCTGTAGATTACTGGTTGTATGCAATACATCAGAAACAATGTCGATATCCTCTATTTAATTAATCAACTGAGTGTGTATACCAATGATTCTCTCTAATATATGACAATAAACCAGTCAAAATTTAGTAGTTACCTACCTCAGATGATCAGTTTGTAAAAAAATTAATTGACAGCTATCTATCTGTCTTTCTAACTTGAAATTGAAGTCCGGGAGCGATCAATTTTTTGTACTTACTTACCTAGTAAACACACTTTGTAATACCATTCCAAAGTCATTCAAATATCAGTTAATGCTTTAAAACTGGGAAAAGTTTTTAAAATTATTACAAAATACGTTAACTGTTATTACAAAGTGCGAATTATTACAAAATGCTGATACCCTTGTTACATTTTGCGTAGACAATTTTTTATTACAAAATGCTGATACCCTTGTTACAAAACGCGTAGACTGGTTTATTACAAAATACTGCAGACGTTATTACAAAATGCGTCAGTTATTACAAAATGCTGATACCCCTTATTACATTTTGCGTAAGTTATTACAAAACACGTCAGTATTACAAAATGCCGCAGCACACCGCTGTACAGAGTACATGTACGTGACATTGTGCATGTTTGATTAAACAGGAATTCCAGCTACACGGAGATCGCGCTGACTTACTGGTTAACATGATGTCTAGATCCCAGCAGGGTTTCTGCACTGCGGTTGAATTCAGAATTTCTTCATTTACCTCCCTGTGAAACCGCTTCTAAGACGCCATAAAATCCAATGTTTAACCGAGCACTGCACCGGATGGTTCAATCTAATCCGAGATTTTCCACGCTGAAAGCCGTTAATGCGTTGCCGTGTACCACGTCTGCGAGCCCTGCAATTTGTGATCACATACAGTACAACCATCCGCCCATGATGGCTTTCATCATCCATGCGCATGTCACGGGGATAATTTCTAATGTTCGACTAATATTTTTGTATCAGATGCCAGGAACAGAGAATTCAACTTCAGACATGCTTACTGTAGCGACAACCTTTGGACACAACGATCAACTTTCCCAGGGTATTCAGTGGTCACCAGAGAACGTGCTCGTCAGATCAATTTGTGTAACTTTTAACGACGATGCTGGTATATTAGTGGCTAAAATGAAAGAAAAATATTGACTAGCCAATTGCAAGTGTCAAACATCGGTCCCTCTATCAGAGGAACAGTCTTTGTAGTAAGTAAGATGGAAGATTATGAGAACATGGGCTATGAGATGTTTACTGATGGCCTAATTTATTCGTTAGGTGTTCGCGGTCTTGCGACATTGACGATATTTTACAGTTAGGCAAGGGCCACCAAGTACAGCAACTCGGGCAATAAGCTTATAGCGATTTTAATATTAACCCTTTGGGCGCAAAAATCAGTTTTTGTCAACTTTATAAACTACATCCCAGTCAATTTTTTTCAGATTTTTGACAACATTTTGATAAAAAACGTTATCCAATGAAATGTGATATCCACTTGGTCCAAAATTATTGAAACAATTACAGAAAAATTAAAAAATAATGGTAAAATGTTGCACTAAAATTTTGGCGGGACAAAAGTACAGCACCCAAACGATTAATTATAATAAAAATATTATATCAATATTTGAACTACTTGCTATTATTTGGGCTAATCTGTGTGAGTGATATTTAGAACATGTTGTTCCTCTAGAATTACCACCCCACTGAATATAGGCAGGCTCCTGTCTGGACCTAACAAATAACGGCCACGACGATAATTTGTCGTCTCATTTGCATATTAAGTGTATTCAGGTCACGATAAGTTTGTCAACCTCGTAATCTCCTTCCTACCGTGCTGCATGTCAACGAAATTCTAATGCGCTATGATTTTTATCATTCCGCGTGAAAGTTAAATTAAAGATCGTTCCTTGAGACCTACGGTCAGTCGACCGAGTCCGACGTCCATATATACCATAAGATTTCATCGTTCTCTGTCTTGTTCCTTCGTAAATTCTTTCAGTCTGACGCCCCTCTGTTCTCGATTACTTTGTTCTCTTCGAAGATTTAGTCAAACCTATCATACAGAAGTGGCAAAACTCGGCCACAGCCTAAGCACAAGATTTTAAAATATCATTCTTGTTGGATAACAACACGAGACGATACATTTAGCCATCGCGACCTCCATTGCATTTCGCTGATTGCGTCCATTTTAACTCTCCTCGGAACACCTGACAAGAAACATCATCTATGCAGTCCCTTACTTACTGCGGGTGAAAAGTTTGTCTCAAAAACTCATGCATCGGTGATCCAAATGTCTCTCAATATCGATATGCATTAGCCTTTGACAGAGGGTTCAAAGTCACTAACTCTATCTATGGGAATCTAAATCCCATCTATGTCGCTAAAAGAGGTTATCTTTTAAATGGTTCACATACCATAAGAATATATTTATCATTAAACAGTCGATTACAGGTCAGGAAATCCTTCGAGCGTCGTCAGCAGTTGAAATCTGTACTGCTAATCTTTTTTTCCCGCCCACACAAATTTTGCAACCCAGATAACAGGCCTTGATGAAAGTTTCAAAAAACAGCCTTTCAGTGTAGATTTGCACATTAGGGTTCAAGGTTGACAGTCTCATGGGAAATTAATCAAAATTGAGGTATTTAGTCTGTCGGTAAAAAATCTGTTAAGAATATTACCCTCTCGTGAATTTGCCTCTGTATCTATTGGTGAATTTGGAAAGCGTAAAGGTCGATAAATATTGATACGGACCGCTGACTTACAAATTATCAGACTGTGTCACACATACACAACTGAACTTACCTGAATTACCATTGAAAGACCGATAAGATAGGATACCAGGCAGACGATGGCGATGAAGAGCTCTTTGCGTTTGCGCAGTTGCTTGGGCCATTCGTCCACACATGCCGTGATGAAGCCTTCAAGTGTGCAAAACTGTTGAATTGAAACGGAACACACTTTAGTCAGGCAATGCGTATACGTGTTTCCACGGTGATGGAAATTGAAATGACTCGTGCACGTGTGTCTTGTACTTGCTCGGCGGGTGAAATATCGTTTAGAAGTTAAAGCGACAATGTCGTTAAAAGGACATTTGGCCGTAATGACTTACAGGGTATTGCATCGAAATTATTGTGTTTGAATCATCAACGGTAACGAAAGCAGTGCTTTTGAAAGAGTATGGTTAAAAGTCTGCTTGAGCAAATTTTGAACAAAAGCTTAAGTCTTTCATTTTCGAGGCACGTACCGCCTTAACTTGACAGTTCATTTAAAATTAGCCAAAACTTTTAACTTCTTTTCAATTATATTTGTTCCATTTGTACAACATCGTGTCTTGCTCTACTGCAAAAATCACATGATACGCATGCTCAGTGCCGCTCAGCTTGTCAACACAGGCTGAATATCTGTAACGCCAATTGATCTTGTTGACAGCTCACTGCATTGTTGAGTCTGTACGATAATCCATTTGTTAAAGATAACATTGCACATTTCACACGTTACGTTGTGCTAAATACTTTTGTATTTAAGAATGCATCGGTGAGAAGATGTTGAAATGCTACCTCAGGAACATCATCAATAGTTACATTTAGTTGCCAGCTGTATATCTCAGTGTGACGCCACTAATATTTGCTCTTAAGAATATATATAAAATTACCTGACTGTCAAGTCCAAGCATGAACAACATCGAGAAGAATAAGAAGGACCAGAGTGGCGATATCGGTAGCTGCGCAATGGCTGATGGGTAGGCGAGAAACGCCAGCCCTGGACCTGCAAGACAAGAGGACCGAGATTCCGTGAGTCTTAAGTGAGTATAGTCTTAGTTTAAGTATCCGAAAAACATCCTCGTCGGTGATCCTTTGGCACCAGGTTATAATTCAAGGCACGTCTGTGTTTTCTCTTTTGGGTTCTCCAAAAGTATTGCAAATTCTGGTTCAAAATATCAAACAATAGCAAGAGTAATTTTGGCAGCTCCAAAAATAAACTTCCCGCTTCAAAGTATCGAGGGTAAATTTATAAGATTGTCTCTCTAATCAAAATGAACCTTGTGAGAGATAATTTGGATGCCCTATCATCAAAAGTTGGACATACTGCCAAGTATAATGCAAGCTGACAATTGGTAAACGTAATCCCCCTCTGATGAGGAGGATCAGATCAATGTTAAGCACACGGATTTGCAGGGCAATCGAGAAAGGAAGTCAAAAATTGACATTTCTACGGACTGAGACAAGCAAATAAATATCTGCCATCTTATATGTGTCACACGTACTGAATAAGTCCAATATGTCAGCGTCAACGATAATCTTAAAAATCAGAATTTCACGACGGTCGTTAATTTTATGTCTCTGAAGTGACATCCGAGCTCAGCAGGACGGAGTGAAAGAAGAAACAAATCAGGAGCACGTATAGATTCACTTTATATCGTGAAAAATGTTGATGGTGACAGTTGAAGCTCTTATCCCAGCATGTTCTGAGGGGAACGATACCGTAAACGTATATATCACTGAAATTATCAGCGATACTTATCTTATCCCCTGTATGCTGTACAAACCCGGTCACGGCTTTTTATGTGTTGAATAATTCAACTGACGTAAGACTTTAGGTAGCCAATCCCTTGTTACGAAGCGATAAGTTGGCCTCGGAGCCCGAAAGCGATATTTCTTAAACGATCCGGCTTGTTATATCATCTTGGTAACGAGCGGAGCCGGAGAGTTTGGAGCTCGCAAATCACCTCGCATATAATTTTACAAGTGATTTCAAGCGCACGGCATTACCTTTTTCATTAACGATTCATGTTTTACTGCCGGGCATACGGAATTTCTCATAGTTTATAATTCTTTCTCTTAACCCTGATCTCCATCTTTCTAATATGTTGCCGTCATATTCATGTTCATCATGTGTGCCGGAAGGCGATACTGCTATAAGTACTCAAAAATCGCCCGTTTGGCAAAACAACCTTAACGACATCATGTACTACGCTGATTTGAGAACACTTCTAAATTTTTGAAGATCTTTTTTTTATCGTTTGCACGATCCTATTTCTATGCAAAATAACAACTTGTAAAATCCTACTTCTAGTTTCCCGACAGAATATTTACACTAAAGAGCGTAATATGCACCATCTTATGGTACTTGATCAAGCCACGTAGCGTATAATTTTTTTGAATGTTGAGGTAAACATCGCATGTGTATACAGTAGATCTCTGGTTATATTCAACATATAACCTGTATTGCTTCGTAACTTTCTCAAATCTATGGCACATTTTTTTACCAAGTTACTAAATATCTTCTATTGCCTTGACATTAAATAGTGGTGAGCAGAAATAAAGCAAATATCCGACTCAAGAAACATGCCCTTACGATTTGTTCATCCTTTTGAAAAACGTCTTGAGTGGTTTAGAATTTCGCTTTCTTCAAAGTTTACTAAATCATAAACCATCGGTTCGTTGCAACGGGCTCATTATACATCAACTGGGGGCGCACAACGTCGCCTGGATCAGTAATCAGTAACATGTACGCAGAATTACGCACAGTAAAGGAGCCCTGGACAATTTCCAAGGAACATATAAATAAATATTTCATGTCTTGGGGAACACAAATGCGACTTGATGGGTTGCTTATGAATTCGTTATCTTGCAGGCAGAGACAATTTGGTCAATTTGCGGGGAATGTCCGAAAACCTATTCTGAAATATTGCATGTGTTTTTGTAACGTCAAACAAATACCACTTAATCCGGTATCGATTCTTGCCTTAGCAAGGTACATGATGATATTGGTACTGGACTTCTCTCGGGGGTCGAATAAAATAAACCTGTTCGGAAAGTATAGCGCATGGCGGTTTAACATGTTTACGTGTACGGTCACCTGGTACAAGATGACTGGCGATAGTACAGCACCCGCCCTGACCTTATTTTGCAGTCTTCACACTCTTGTCAAAAATTACTCTTTTGCACTCAAAACCAATTTGTTTTATTAAAGGGACAAAGTCGGCCATTTTTTCATGAATTTTGTTTGATACGAGATACTATTTATATTGTTTGAAATGTTGAAAGATACTGAATGAATGGGTGACCATGGATATATTCGACCCCGGTTTTAGACAAATTAAATGAAACCATCGCGAAAATGAATTAATGGTCATGACCATTAATTCATTTTCGCGATGGTTTCATGTATCGTGTCTATAACACGGGTCGAATATATGCATGGTCACCAATTCATTCAGTATCTTTCATCATTTCAAACAATATAGATAGTATCTCATATCAAACAAAATTCATGGAAAATGGCCGACTTTGTCCCTTTAACTGGGTGACTGCAACTTCACCTGGGTAACAGCAACTACACGCTGTTCAACAATGCAACTGCATCCAGGACGACCCCACCCTACCGGGCATATACATCAGTGGCGTTCATTGTCCTGCCCACGGTCATACCACGGCGCCGGCCGCGCTATTCGGTCGTGACCGCGTACACGATATGAGGTCTTAAATACAACATAGGGTAGGCGAACTTCTTGTAGTCTCCTTTGACCTCGGTCTGTGTGCTGTGGTGTAATGACGTTGATTCGAGAACTCTTTGTAATTCTAGCAACAGAGTGTCATCGAGTGCTTTGTTTAAGAGCCAATAAAACGCTTTCTCTAGCTACATGCAAGAACGACACACCACTCACTAGGTTGCTCATTTTATTTTTAAGTGCTAGATGTGGAATAATTGATTCTTGTTGGCGTTCTTAGAGGCTACACAGCACCAACTTTCACAGAGGCGGACCTACACAACTCCATTCGCCGCCGGTGTTAAAGATCCATCTTTCTCTTATCGGTGTATCGTATTCTCTTGTTCACCTAGGTCAATTACACATTCTTCAACATTACGTACTTTCACTTGACTGTGGCTCTGGGGAATGGACAGCTGCGCTGGTTTCGATGATCTTTTCTTGTTATTCATCTAATGTAGCTGCCCTGAAGTGAACGGTGGTACGGTGGTGGTGGTAGTGTGGGGGTGATGGTGGTGGGGGCGGGGGTATGAATCAGGCCAACTATTATGAAATCTTGGGTCACAATGAAGATTTTATATTAAAAATCAACGATCAAAATATATTGGCCGTGTAATTTAGAGCAGTAAGATGGTTTTAAAATGATGGAAATTTATTTTCTTTTGAAAATATAAACAGTTCATGCCATATCTCTCTATTGTATCGCTCACTGCTGTCAGCTCTACTTCCCGTTATACACTTTACTTCCACCTGTAACGTAGGCGTTGATGCGAAACCGTCCAAATGTACAGGAATTAACTCGTTACGGTTGTGTCAATATTTGCACAGTCAGTTGAGACCCGGGAGAAATCCATAGCGTGGAAACCTTCCCAGCTATAAAAAAGCAGCCATCGAGAGAGATAGCCATCGAGACACTCCAGCCAATTAAACGAATTATCGATTAATTGGTTGTTGCACGTAGACACTGAGAAACGCTTCTTTCCGTCTCGGATAAGCATTGGAATAATGGGGATTCAGGTGCTTTGCGCCGACAACATCCCCAAGACAGACATCCTCGCTGGGATTGTGTCGAGATGTAATCTATCTAATGCTGTGACCTCGGCTCAGGGCGCTCAAAATAACAGTTTCCATGGTAAAAGGTGAAAGTAAACAAAGATTCGTGATATTTTGACAGCGGTGGTCTGCCTGATTTCATGTGTGACTGGATTATGGTAATGGACGCCATTTGAAAAGTACGGGTGGCCCCCAAAACAGAGTACGAAGCAAGCAATAAAATCGGGCGCGTGCAGAAATGAATGGCGTATTGCCGAGGCTGTAGCTTTGAAGCTGATAATGCCGTTAGCTTGTTCGATGATACGGTTGAGAAGCGCCTGGATGGGAAATCGATAAAACTGGGGTGGCGGGCTAATGCAGATGGTAACACGACAAGCAATGTATAGACAAGCTCAAATGTACATTACAAATGGCCGAAACATGTTTTAGGAAACACTATCTTCCTTGACTGTATCGAATTAAGGTGTGAAGACGAGCATCACAAGATGACATATAGTTGCTTAAATCCTACAAAAAGTTCAAAAGCTCACGTCATTCTTTGCTATCCGTCTCGCTTTCATTCGAAGTGCAGATAGCGCAGAGATCTATGGCCGGTTCATAGAATGGGAACACATGCGTTGAAAGCATCTAAAAGACGAAGATAGTGTTGTTCCTCTTCGTTCTACGCATCGTGATTGGCTACGCAGGGAAAAATTAGGATACAATTATACGACGATGTACTTCTGACGAGGCAATATTAAATATGAAAAGTAATCAAGAATTCTAATTGTTCTTGAAACACCAACGATCTGCAGGGCTTGTCCACTTAGAGTGCGCGATTTTTCCACTTGGCAGCGATTGAAATTTCGGATTTTCACAGGGCATTTTTTTCGAACTCTGTACTACATCAAGTGGTCAATTAAAGATTCAGCTACCACACCTGGCGTTCATCAGCTCTGCGTTCATGCTTGCGTTAAAAAAAACGTACGCCTTGGCGCGAAATGAGCTCTAGGCAAACCGAATTTTTTTCTACAAAGGGGACCGCGTAACCTTCTCTCGATCCGACAGCGTGCTTGGTTACGCTAATAAATTCGTGTACTGCAGAACGTCTTGGCAAAAAACAACGTTAAAAAGCCAATCAATGCTTTTCATTTATAACGATTCCTAAGGGCAATCTGTGACCGCGTCTCTTTCATTAAGGAGCTCAGAGTTGCTAGAATAGAGAATGGTCTTCCTACATGAAGGTAGAGGTAAATCTTACGACTCAACAAATTTATCAACATTCGTTGCACCAAGTTCATACAGACTGAGTAACCTTGGCTTTGCGTTCGGCGCGAGGGTCGACTTGCACCGATTTTAAAGCTGTTATCCAATTGGTTGGCAGAATCTGGCCGTTATTATTAGATAATACAAATTAACTACCTAAGTTGCTGTGAATGGTGACAGTCGACCAATCAGATATAACCTTGAAAACACGCTGCAAGTCAGCCGCGGCGCGACATCATTTTCCACAAAGGTTTCTCGTCGCCATGCGTTACAGACAGGAGTAAAGATAATCACCAAAACTCAAGGTCAAAATCAAAGATGTTCGAACGATGCAGGGCAACGTCGT
Source organism: Ptychodera flava (assembly GCA_001465055.1). Classification (NCBI taxonomy): domain Eukaryota; kingdom Metazoa; phylum Hemichordata; class Enteropneusta; family Ptychoderidae; genus Ptychodera; species Ptychodera flava. The sequence goes on from LD368551.1 coordinate 314,337, forward strand.
CATAGAGAGTTAATTTCAAGATCTGCTCTTTACGAGGACTTGATAATTTCAACATGTCGTTTCGTTTAATCTTCTTCTTTGAAATTGAATTAAATTTTGAAGACGAGCGAACAAACTGTGAATTATTCATCCGATTAAGATATCATGATTGGGGACAGTAACGTGCGATGCCGACGTTCACATCCTACAGAGGAACCGCCTCCAATTAAGAAGAATATGGAGTAATTGGCCGATCGCGCCTTCAAAATGGCCGCGGGTGAAAGCGCAGTACAGGTATAAACCGCATACAATTTTCTGGATTTTTAATTGTGTTTTTAGAGGGGATGCTTTAATTTATTCAGCTGTGAATGCTACAGTGCATCCTTTGAGGGGGATACGTTAATGTCCAGTAAAGTGTGTCTGGCCATGCTTTGGCCGACGCGAACCCGAAAAGAAGTGCAGACTATAGTCACTTCTCGTCGAAATCGGAATAGAAGGAGCGACAACACACAACTGACTCAAAGACATAGAGCGGTTGTGGCGGCGTGAGAAGTAGATTAAAAACCGATGATTTGAAGATGATCCAGGCACTCAAATTTAGCGGGGTAATAACATGAACATTTCTGGCGATAAAGTGAACACGGGAGAACATGATGATCGGATCACATTACTCTGATGAATTGCGTGTCCTCATAGATGATAATTAAGTTTACGGTGCATGACACGTTGATGTCATGATGATGATGATGATGATGATGATGATGATGATGACGACGACGACTATTACTATCAACGCTTATTTATTTATCAAAATAAAAATTATCTTGATCATGATCATAATCATATCACCATCGTTTACTTATTTATCAAAATAAGACAAGTAAGAAAACTAGAATGTTTGAGCTTATCGAGTGCACTGTTTTAGAGATTCAGTGACTGCCAATGAGTAATACTTGTTTAAAATTGCCAACAGGCAGTGGTTTCAGCAATTGTAGTTTACTTTGAGAAACAACATGCCTGGTGGGATTTTTAGTCGACAAGCGCTGTGCCAAGTTTACATTTTCTCATAAACAATTGAAAAGGTCTCTCGTGAGCGTAATGTACGACAAGGGGCTGGCGATGTGACGGCACCATGAAGATAGGATATTGCGGTAGAAAGGGTTTCTCCAGGCAGTAGGTGCATTAACATAATATCGTAAAAAGCTGAATGATGATCACTCAGAGGGAAAAGGTGACCTTGTACTTTTACGGTGGACACTCTTGCAAGAAATAGGCTCTAAGGCCGGTGTAATCAGGTGCACGGTGATAAATCAACTCTGCGGTAAGACGTCAGGTATGCGTATCACATTTCTCTGCCCGAAGACGATCATCCAGGTGTACCGAAATCAGGCATTAAGATAAGACCGGGATGGTTGTGAACAATGTCCAGGGATCCAGATAAGAGGAGAAGACACTTCATAGACTTAAGATGTGACTACCGCCATGTCCATCAGCAAAGTTATCGTTGTTAAGCGTTGTCTTATGGAGACCAGCGTGAAGATAGCACTGAAGCTTGGCCATTGAAAGCTAACGACTCGATCTATTTTAGCCGACCTAGAGCGCAACCAGTGACATTGGTTTCTGGTTCTCTGATGAAAGGGTTTTTCTAAGACTTGCTCTGCTAAATGTTGAACAATATTTTATCGAGACAATGCCAATCGAAAAAGATACATAGATACTTACATAGATACACAGATAATACATACATACATACATACATACATACATACATACATACATACATACATACATACATACATACATACATACATACATACATACATACATACATACATACATCAGGTTTCTGGCTCTCTGATAGAGTTAGTATGAGACTAACATGTTCGATGTTATCTCAATTGAGCTTACTAGGCTCATATCTTTACAAACAGTATTGATTTACCTTGCCAATAAATTAAAAATAATCATGTGAACGTTTATAGGAGAATCAAGACGTCAAGACACGAACTTACCCTCATCGTGTGATGATAAAGTGTATGTATGTATGTATGTATGTATGTATGTATGTATGTATGTATGTATGTATGTATGTATGTATGTATGTATGTATGTATGTATGTATGTATGTATGTATGTAACTATGTAACTATGTAACTATGTATGTATGTATGTACGTACGTGCAGATGTATTTGTTATGTAAAGTGGGCATTCTGATTGGCAGTTTATCAATAAAATATTGTTACAAGATTTAGCAGGGCAAGGTAAATAACCATGGTTTTTCGCTAGGTTTGTGAGGTGATGGAAATGTAATAGCAAACAAAGAAAAGTAGACACAAACAAACAAAAAAGCAATATCAGCGGCAAGATATACTCACCCGATTTGGCGACGTTGTCCACTGGCTGGTTTTGCACGTGAGCCATGAAACCGATCGCTGAAAAGACTACAAATCCAGCGAAGAAGCTTGTACAACTGTTCACACACGATACGATAATAGCGTCTCTATAAACAGATCAGACGAAGATGGTTTTAGTGTCAATTTTCATCTTACTCTAAGCTTTGGCGTCTTTGCAGACTTATCAAAGTGATGACAAAGTTGCAATATGACACCAGCACGTATAAAAGCGAGGCGTATTTCACCAATAAATAGATATATCAGGTGTCTCGCTTCGGGTGCGTTGGGTTTCGTCCGCGAGCGCCAGCACATTGTGAACAAGCAAAACTAATCGCCGATTGTTGTCAGATCGGTATGAACTGTCCTCAGTGGCCCTTTTATTACTTTTGAAGACAAATAGAGGGTGACTTTCTACAAGCAAAACATTTGACATGATTATAGAGCAGTGGTGGGCTACTGTTGTCTTTATGAGGGACTGGACAGAAATTTTAGGGGGGGGGTCGGTGTTTAAAAAAATGACGCTGCGCGAAAAATAGTGACCCTTCAAAAGTGTTTGCAAAAAAAAAACAGTGACCCTCCCCTTGCATGTCACAGTCCGTATCAATAATAAATTGACATATCATTTCTCATATGACCTTTGAAATTTCAAAGAATACTTTTAACCTTCACAAATAAATTGGGTTAAATTCCAATATCATATTTGTTGTTCACATCTGCTCTTTCAAGCACCCTTTTCTCATCATGTACATTTATATCAATCGTAAAAACATTTATAAAAGTAAAGATTTAGCTAGTTTTGTACCGGAAAAAATTATTTAATAGTTTTCTCATTGACTATAATGTGTTGTGAATCAATATTTCGGTGAAATTCCAAATCAAATTTCTTGCACACATATGCACTTGTAACCACCCTCGTCTACTTAAGTACATTGATATCAATTAATAAGTGTCTATAAATACACAGATTTAGCTAGCTTTCTATAGGAAAAATTGTTCTTAGTTTCCTCATAGACGACAATGTATAGTGAATTAACATTTCGGTGACATCCAAAATAATTTTTTTGCAGACATATGAACTTGTAACCACCCTAATCTGATCAAGTACATTAATATCAATTATTAAGTGTCTATAAACACACATAATTAGGCTAATTATGTGTGTTTATAGACACTTATAGGTAGTTTTGTATTTGAAAAAATGTTCATAGTTTCCTGAATAAACTACAATGTATAGTGAATCAACATTTTTTATGGAATCTTCAAATCACATTTCTTATAAAAACATGTACTTTTACCTCCCACTTCGAGCAAAAGTACATCTAAATAAATTATCAAACATACATAAATGTACAAATATAGCTTGTTTTGTGGGGAAAATTGTTAATAGTTTGCCCGATAGATTCCAGTGTATTATGATTTGGTATTTTTGGGTGAAACACTGTATCGGCCACATCTTGCCTTCTTATGGTTGCAATAGTTGTGCAAAAAATAATGACCCTCCCCAAAGGTATGCGTGAAATTTCATGACCCCATAAAAATGCTTGCGCCAAAAATAGCGACCAATCCCTCAAAACACCGACCCTACCCCCTTTTATTTCTGTCCAGTCCCTGAATACAAGCTTATGTTGAAATCCGGTCATGAAAACATCGTTAGAATTTCGTACACGAGCAACTGCGAGGCTTGATAGAGATATCGTGTCACGTGTTAAGGAAATCGTTGCAGAGCGAAGACAGGCAACCTGAGCTATAATCGCTGCATAATTCCCTAAATACTGCTAAAGTCAACAAGCATGTGTCCTAGTGGAGACTGGATAAACGAGTTTAGTCGTTTCCTTATTACATGGGCCTGGTCATTGCCTGCTGCAGCGAGTGGGATTGTCTACTGTTGAGCAAGCGAGATGATGTATCACACTAAAATTGCTGAAGTCCAACGTGTATGACATTGCAAATATGCCAGAACATCGCCAGAGCATTTATTTCGATTCGGTCAGCAAATTTGTAATGTTTTAATTATTCTATGCCTACCTGTCGACTTATTGCTATGCTTACAGCGCCTCATTAAATATGCAACATTCTAGAGAATGTGCATACGGCATTTGAAAGAAAAAATGTCTACTTGATGTAAAATTTGGTTCAGTAAGTTTTAGGTATTAAAGCTAGGATAAAAACGCTGGATGCTATGACATTGCAACAACATGATACTGAGCCGTATTTGATCGTATATTAAAATAAATTCACAAGAATGTGATGATGGAATTTCTATCATGGTGTCCTTATATTGCCTCAGAAATAACAAATTAATATAAGAAAATTAAATTAATATATTTAATTCATCAGCACATTGATTTGTCCAACCAACCCAGATTGGTAGCCAGAATAACGAAACATCGTGACGGTTACAAAATATTGGCCTCTTGATAGTTTATATATTGAACAAGCAAATCTTTAAAGAAAGGGGGTAAAACGCTTTCCATTCTAAATCTGCAAGTTCGAGTTCGTGACTTCGTCTGGAGGATACAACTCCAAATTTGATGTTTCAAAGATACAGAATCAATGAAAAAGAACATTCTCGTGAACCAGATCTTTATTCCGTGTGTGGAGCTGTTGCCGTAAAGAGGCCCATGGTTTACGACAATTGAAAGAGAATGAAACCAAGAATGACGACACGGCATTAGAGTCTGAGTGGCCACTATACAGACATCTCAAAAAGCTTCAGAGATGGCTATTCAGTGAAACTTTGAGTTAAAAATATAAATATCAATAATTTTCTAGATGCAGCGGCATTAAAATTCGACATGGACAATTAATTTTTAGGGAAACGAATTTAAAATGATCGCGTGCGGAGGAATAGTAAACTTATGCATTCGTGCTTGACGCTCCCTTGTGTATAGGCCTAGTGGTATGTGTCGATGCCCTCGCTATGATCACACACCTTATTACTCTGCCAGGTATTTTTAGCCTTCTAGATTATAACTCATGCGTTGCCCGATAAATCTGCCAGTGGTTTTATAGTTTTTAAATACTGCTTTAGGAACATTGTTCATTCGTCTTTTCTCGCGAGAATACCGTTTGGAGAATACCTTGCTATGACCGGTCCGTGTCCTCTGCTGGAATATCGTAAAGATATCTCTGTGCAACTAAAGACGCTCTGCAGTCTCTAAGAAGAGCACTGTCGTCTTGGGAGTGGAGCTTTTGCTTTTCCAGCTCGTTAATCTGTAAAACGAGGCCTCTGGCAACGTTTCACGGTAACGATCTTCATCATGACAGATCCGGAAATGAGATAACACGGGCAGGATGGTTTGGAAACGAGACGGATCTTTCCTCTTTACGTTTCCCATCTTTGAATACAAAACTGATCGCAAATCATTCCCCAGGGCATCGACGATGCAGTCTTCTGTCACCGAAAGTCGCCTCGGTGCCGTTTAACAATTTTCTCGAGAACGAAAGAACGCATGTCCATCATTGTTAGAGACGGAATATGTTCTGGCACAACAGATTTAATTTTGTTTTCTTGCAGTGACAAACGACAAGGAGGACAAAGCCATTCTCTGGCGACAAACATGGAATGGACGCAATAAAATGTAGGCTTACTTGTAAACGTTGTTGTGATATTTGTTGTAGCTTCCCAGGGCAATCAGTGAACCAAGGGTAATGCCGTAAGAAAAGAATATTTGAGTGGCGGCATCGATCCATACCTGCAATCAATAGGAAAAAATGGACTCAACATTGAAATGTGTTCCGAAAGGCAGCAATCAAAAGCCGAAGACGATTGGGTATCATTGTACCTGAAGTCTGCTTGACATCATATCGATTGAAATAGACGAAGTGGACGCATTTCCGCAATCTACATACAAATTAAAAAAGAAAGAAAACTGGGGAATTGAGATGACTGGCAACGACTTTTTTATTCTTTGGAGAGCCCTAGAGTTAGGCCACGCAAAAAATCAAGATCTGGAACAAATGACAAACACCGTTCATTATTAGACATCTAGCGACGGGAATATAGCCGAACTAATGAACGATTTCACTTATTTATGGACGGTGAAATTGAGATATCGGAGCAAATTTTTGCGTCACTTGAAGGGAACTCGACAAACATTTGAGAAGAGAAGTGAGCTGCAGGCCCAATTTGTTTTTGAAATTTCTCAATTCAGCATCCTCCTAATGTCTATAAAAAGTACAAATTTTGAATTGGAATGAAAGGCTAGACAAGGCATTGGATCTCAATCCTCAATTTCGTGTCGTCATATTCAGTGAGCATTCTTAAAAAAACTTGGTCCATGATCGAACAGCACTGTGTGAACGCCACCTTATTAACTTTTGTTAGAAAAACCAACAGTATTCAGTGCACTCGCGGCCAACTAATTTCTTGTCGTTGCCTTCACAGCATAGAATAACACGACAATGTGATAGAATAGCCTGTCCACGTATTGCATTATTTGAGAGTTTGTGTCTTGGAAAAGAAAATGTGTAATGAAATGTTTTTTTCCTTGTAATGACCGTTTCCTTTAACCGAAGATTTCTTAAAATTGTATTTGTGGATTGTATGCCTGGATTAGTCCATAGAACAGGCATGTTCTCGGCGGTGGTTCAGAACTTTTTTGATCGCTAACTCTGTCTGTATTCATCCATGCATCAATCAAGCTTTTTATGACCGTGTAATAACGATGACTGTGAGCTATGAGTGCAATAACTGTTTTCGTCAACAAAAATGAGACCATTTCAAAAGAATTCCAAATCAAACGCATTTCTTTGGAAAGATGGACTTTAAGTACACTGAAGCGGTATACAGTCGCAGAACTGCAGGAGGACGGGGTTGTTCAGAGGACACTGAGAGAAGATATACATGCCGTACTTGTGAGTCCCCGAGTCTTGAAAAGTCTGGCTTCAGATAAAAGACAATGCCGTTCCCAGCGCCTGGTAGCGTCACTCCTCGTATCAACAGAATAACCATCATGAAGTAGGGGTAGAGTGCGGTAAAATATACGACCTATTGAGAAAGTGAGAAGGAGGTAGAGACGTCATTAAGACGGTTTTTGAGATATGTTGTTTGGTCATATTCCGAAAAGAATTAGAATGTCCACAAAACAATCGCTTCATAAGTAGGTGGACGGTGTATATTTCAGTTGGAGAGTCTTGTGAGCAATTTTGTAACTTGTGTTCGAGGGTCAACTATATAGGTCGGCAGTGTTCAGTTTCATTTAACCACATCTTCGCCGCACGAGGACCGTTTCGATTTAACTGCTTGACTCGTAGAACCCTAAAGCGATCATTTATTTTAAGGAGCTGCGCTGCACATCTAGGCGATAACGCCAACGATTTTTCTTGGTGAAAGTGGGACATCTCTGTACCAGTCCACGAGACGATCAAATCTCCGCGAAAAGTGGATAGACACACAAGATGCTCTGAATACATAAACACTGCAATTCGCATACTACTAGCCTCCGTATCTTGATTTTAGGACTGGCGGACGACATGATAACTGCGGTTTTCCGGTACTGTGACTTCAATGTCAATACTCTGAACTCGACAAATGCTCAAGTAGTTCGCAACTTACAACGGACGATACCTGAAAGGGGAGCTTCATAAAAGGATTTTATTCATATTCTTGCTGATATACGGGAAGAAAAGAACACCTGAAAAAATTACTTACTTAGTGGACACCCATTTGGATACACACACTAGGTGGAGTTTCTCATATATATTAAAACTTTGAAATTCAACGAGGACATTTTAGCTTGAAACCCACTCTAGATTGTCCTTGAGAACGGTGAAACTTAAACTTTACGTGCTTAGCACTAATCACTAATTTGCATCCATAGAATTGAAGTGCTCTGACAACTGTCGCATTAAAAGCGGGACGTTCTATTAGTTCGACGCGTCCATGTGTGGAATTTATAAATAATGTAAAAATATGTTCAGTTCTGATTCTAAATAGAGGATAAAGCCTGAAAAAACTATGTGTATAGAATTCTGTATCTCATCGTTTTCTGCTTCCATACTGACTTTGTTCTGTACAGATGTTTCATTGCGGATCAGACTTACAGGCTATATGGAAGGAAATGTACTTTGAGCTAGAGTTTTTTCTGCTCAAAGAGGAGCCTGCGCAAGTATCTTAACGGTTATGCGAGTAGCTATTGCCGCCGTAAAGAGACCTTTGGTCTGTGACGATGTAAAATAAAAGCCTGAATCTTGCAACGATTGGCTGTCAGAAATTTTCCCGGCATGCTATGCAATCGGAAGCGGAAGTAAATTAATGTACTAGTAAGTCCGACTTACAGAAAGAATGAATCAGACAGTATGAATAAGTCACAATTTTCGAATGGCGCGGGATCATGCCAAGAATAAATGGCGGTATAAACCAAATTGACTTAGAAATCACGTAAAAGCGAGAACTTATTGAAACAACTAATACCAGGGACGTTATATGATCATAAAATAGGAGAGACCCTTCGATGAAACAGCGTGTTTCATAAAGCAAACAGACATCGCAATTGGAATTTTACATCATGTTTCGAGAAAAGTTGGTTTTCATTTATATATTTTGGTATAAAATTGAAAGGGCTCCTGTTATTATGAAGACTATTACGGATTGATGAAGATTTTAGTCTCCGGGCCTTGAAGTAAGTTTGGCGAATCCAGTTTCATTGCATAGAGACGGTTGAACACTGCGTCGGTTTTGTAAACACCCAAGCGGCTGCCTCTTCTCTCATCTCCTTGATAATTTTACGCTTCAAAAATAATGCTGTCGTTTATTGTGAGACGATTGCCGATGGATGCGTACGTGCCGGTCGTTGCATCAGTTCATGCAAAATGGGTGTATAGGTTATCACCAGTGTACCAGACATTGGGCAGTATGGCAGTGTAGCCAACAAAAGAGGGAATGAACTCAGAATTCCGCTGGAAAAAGGATAAATGTTATTAGAAATGAGATCAAGTGTTGATGTTGGCAGGCGTTGCTAACGTTACCATACATTTGCATAGATTATGATTATTGCAGTTACTTTTACCTAGTAAAATTTACAATAATATGGCAGCGTTTTGGAACGGTTACTTTACATCATCTTAATGTGCTTATTCAGCTTTCCATAAAGAGCGAAATATATATAAACTATAAGTCACCTCACCCCGGAAAAAACTGCGTCATACTTGTACCAAGCGTCTAGTCATTAAGACGCTGGGGGCTACAACTTGTCTTGTGACGACTTCTCGCAAACTGAACACGACCTTTGGTCGTTAAGAACGCTTCAATCAACAAATGCATGTCCCATCTGTCACTGTCCTCAGATCTGGACAAATTTAGATAAATCGCACGCACTTGAAAATATGTCCATTATCAGTCCTTTCAAGTTCGATATCTAGTGTATTCGCCTATTTAAATCGTAAACAAAGGGCACGATTCTCAGGAGGTTTTCACTCAGATCGCGTCGATGAGTATCTCGCAGGATTTTCGGCTCCATGACTGATTAAATCATCGATTTGGGAAAAATAACAGTTTCCGCTGAGAAATATCTGTTTAATCACCGAGGCGGTAAATATTTACGAAGATTGTTCTCCCTGAAAGACCACTAATTGTCATTTTGTAGTTTAGCTTTGATTTACATACTTGACTCAAAGAAACGGCTTTTTTGTAAATAAGAAGTAGTGGTGCACATGTTGTTGTAGGCCATGCTCTGCAACTATGTTCCGTACGTTCGTTCAAACATGTTCAAATATCCGGGTTGAAAAGTATAGGAAATTATTTTGTGTAAATAAAGCCTGCATTTGTTTAAGTCAGTTAATGCGCGACTCAGTTAACGTTTAGAGAGATGCATGTGTCCGTCAAACACCGATGGACAATGTAGTGTCAGATACATTTCACGTGCTCGGAAATCGTGCACAGTGCGCGTAAACATTGGACATAGCTCGGCAAATTACGCCTCCACGATGAAAGATTCTCTCGATTCTTAGCTGAACGTACTGCTCAATGAGGACAAAGGGAGAGAAAGCTCAAAAAGTTTTTTCCGTATTCTGTGCAAAAAGTCATTCAAGAAACATCGGATGATGTGAACTTATGTTATTTATGTCTATTATATGCGATAAATATATATTCTATTGAAGTGTAATAAAATTAGCAAACTCATTCTCAAAATATACCGAACAAAATGGAAAAATATTAAGTATTCTTTTTCAGGGGCCTAGGAGAGTATGTAGTCAAGAGATTACTGGTATTTCCATCCGCGCTATATGATAGAAAGTGTGACAGTATTAAGACGTTAAAATTTGCTATTGAGTAAAAACCAGAGCAGATTTAACATCATCAGAATCTGAAAACCTGTTCTTACAAAGTCTGTCATGATCGATCATATTTGAAGTTAAAATATACAATGATTAAGAAAGTCCTAGATTGAAGTTAAACAAGTTATATTTGATGACAAATTCTGTTCTAATTCTAATGGATGTCATCAAGGCAAAAGAAGGATGGGCATTAGAAAGTGCAAGTTCGAGTACTACGTTTGAAAGATATTAATTTATCAACGGTTCTGCGCACAAAGCAGTTGCAACAAAATGGCTGCCTTGATAGCAAGTTTAATTCCCACTGACAACAAAGTCAGTATGCTCATGCGCAATCACGCAGTTGTCCCTTGTTAGTTTGCATATGTCTAATGGCTCTGGGCTAAAAACGGCCACCCGCCGCCATATTGGATCGCATTGCAAAACAAAATGTCGTGCATACAAGTAAGTTGCAATTTGTGGAACTTATGTTGACTTTGTTTCGAGCGTATCAATAAGTCTCGCTGGGGAAGCTATACTGGATAGATGCATTTCTCATGAAAGGTTTGATATCAATCGATCAATGTATCGTCAATGTGACTGACATTCAACTGCAGGCTGATGGATTGACGGACAGAACTAAAGCATAGAGTCCAAAGTGAAGTTTTTGAATGTTGCGCAGTAACCATCTTAACTTCATTCGCATAGATATTAATGTGTTACGAATGAGTATACACAAAGTCTGACCAAGCCAATATAAGCAAAAGAAAATTCTCAATCAGATCGTCCTATGCGACGAATTTTCAGATTATGTTGTAAATTCGCTTAACAGTCAAAATTATCTACAATCGAAAGTTCTTCTGTGAGAGATCAAACGAAAGTGAGAGTTCCTAACACAAAATTTGCATAGAGCTACAATCATACACCTGTTATTGCCTCACCTTGCCAGTCCACTTGACACCCTTCCATATGCAGAAATAGACAATTACCCAGGCCAGAAGAAGTGTCAATGCCAACTGCCAACGCACGTCTCCGGGCTCGTGCAGGCCTTTCGTGATTTCCAGCACGTATTCCCTGTTTGCAAACAGAAATTTAAAACGATAAAGAAAACAACAACAACAACAAACGAACAAACAAATGAAGTGATGAGCAAGCTGACTTGAAATATCCCCCAAACACCAAAGTCGTCTCTTTTGTGTTTGTGAATTGATACGTGATCGAATCTGATTGACACTAACGAGGTCCGTTTTTCCAAAAAGTACGTATTGACATCATTTTTGCACTTAAACAAGCGACCTTTTTCGTTGTTGCTATTTGTGTCCGCATCTATACCTGACTTCCCAGCGCTGCGATCTTTGAGGTTCTCTTTAGAGTCATTTAGTGATGCTCGGTGAATCAGAATCATCGCGCCCCATTTCAGTCCATTAGAGTAAGAAAAAAACTTTCAATAACAGAGAAATGGTCATGCCAAAAGGGAGAAAATGGGAGCGCGCACTTCAATGCTAATTGAGTACACGGAGTGATTGTAACTTTAAGGGGCTTGAAATGTGTGTGCGCAGAAACGGTAAATGGGAGTAATGACCGAGTTCCGATGCTGGTGACTTGCTAATGTTTCACAGTGCCCTCCAATTGCCGATGTTATCGCTATCCTATGGCATGACATCGAATTGGTCTGGCCATAAACAAAGGAAAACGGGGAAAATGCTAACTTGGCAAACGTTGGCAGGAGGGATCGAATAATTGCAAGGTGTCCACAAAGTGCTGAACCTATTAACGTAAAAATCTGACGTTTTTTTTCCCTCTTTGAAATACGAGATAAAGGCAACCTTAAAACGTATGCTGCTAATATGATAACGAGACGGACTTATGGCGCTTTCTTCAATTTGTCTGAACGACTTTGCGAGTATAGAAGGCATAATCTGACATTACATATGCGACTTTCCACAAGTAGCCTGTGATAACTTCTCGAATACTCGAACAGTTTCTACATTTTGCCTTACAATCAGACTCGCCTTTTCTGACACTCGCTTCGGCGATGATCAGTCCGGCAGTTCGACCGTTACAATTTTCAATATATCAGTTGTATATATGACTGACTGTAAATGACAAATCCGTTTATTAATATTGTCCTTTATTTTTTCATCAGCTAGGAATATCCCGTAGGTACGGGAACACACATACATTTTCAAAGCAAAGCTCACATACGGACGACGGTGTCAATTACGTGAACGAGCAGTCGTTAAGCGCATCTTCATTCACACCTAGCGACACAGAATACTTACTCCCAGAATTCCCTAGTCGGATCGTTCATGACGGAAAAATTTGCAGACTTGTTGGTTGTACAAAGGGGGCTGTTCCAGGTATGATCGCAAGTCTCCCACGGTAGTGTGCTGGTAAAAGAACTGAATAAATATAGCAGCGCCCAGGCAATGATCACAATATAATAAATATTAAGCCAGAATGATACTATGGCGGCGGCATAGCCAATACCTACAGAG
>LD368551.1:327504-344937 GCA_001465055.1 Ptychodera flava
AGAGAGAGAGAGAGAGATTTAATTTGTAATCATTGCAAAAGCGTCGTTCAATATGCCAAGGGCAATAGATATGGTCAAATCGATGCAGCATATGTAAAAAGGCTTAGTGTGTCTATTTGATGATAATTTTGCCTCGAAAATACTGTCTTAACAATTCCAAATTCATTTTAAACTTATTTCATTTTTCTGAATGGACTGGTTGTATTTCCTGAAAGGAGACCCTTTGGTGTGCACTCTTTATTAAACACTCTTCTACCGTTCGATGTAAGCAATTTCCCAGTGAGAATTTAAAGTGGACCTGATCGATCGTCCATTCCCTGAAGCCCACTTTTCCCCCTCGCTGGCTTGTTCGCCAAGGACACTCTCCCCAGGAATAGTTATCTTCCATTGATAATAGGAGAGGTAAATCGTGACGCTAATACTAATGCATGCATGTCTTATGCAGTCTTACATGCATGCGACCAATAACGGCCCTTCGACAACTTCTGAAAGTTGAATGCGTTCATCAACTGGCTATTAGGATGATCAGTCAATCTCGGCTTTGAAAGGTCGTAACTGCATTGTACTGGTGCATAGTTACGCCCTGCATATCGCGATAGCGGTGATTTGATCGTATGGCAGATCTTTGCCGTTGCGGATCGCTGCAGACACCGTTCTACTAGCGTAAGACGTCCGACCACGTTTAGTGACCCATAAACCAAGCATTAAATTGACAGTATCTAAACAAAATATATATCACTATCAATAGCAATTGTCTCGTATTATGTGATAAACATCGAAGCAACAGCTGTACAGCATCCAGTCCCATCCGTAAGTATGACAGTTCATTTGGCAGAATTTATGTACATTGCCTTGAATGACAAATGTAGACTGTGACAGCTTATGATAGCTTTATTTGTAAATGTTTTGAGGCATCCGAGTAAAATTATAATATCATCAGTCTGAAAGTAAGTGAAACGGCCACAACTACGAAGCCTAGTACACACATACACACGCACACACACACACACACACACACACACACACACACTCTCTCTCTCTCTCTCTCTCTCTCTCCACTTTGCACTTATATTCCAGTTGTCATGATTGGCTGAGACTCACCCACGTGACGTAGAGAAAAGTGATATGACATGGGCAGAACAAAGGTAACCTTGGCAGAACAGATCTAACCTTGCATGGGGCTGGTGGTTATGTAGCTTTCTACCGTGTTTTGACACACTTCGCATTCTTTCGGCGTATGACAAATTGTAGAGCACTGGTTGCGTATATTTGATGCACTGCTTCTCAAAAGTGCGTTTACATTAACTCCAGTTGAATCGATTAGAACACATTTCAGTACAAATGTAGAGTACACAGGAATGGCTAAGCTGACAAACAACACTTTCTCAATGGACGACAGAGAAATGGAGTGGTTCGCATAAGCAACTCATAAGCCTTCCTGTTACTACACTCTGCGGAAAGGTTCTGAGTTCGATAAAGAAGAGTTTCATAGGTGTAATAAAATTAAAAACACATGAAAGAAAGAGCAAGACCATGATTCGTTAAGTGCCCCTGGGCTCGTGCTCATGACAGTGTACCCCTGGTCATCTTCGGCCTGGTCAAAACGTCAAAATCAATGTTACCGTCATGAGCCTCTTCCCTTGGCAAGGTAACAAAACGTGATCTTGCACTCACTACGAAGTGATATATATATATATATATATATATATATATATATATATATGTATATGTATATATATATATATATATTTCATTATTTGCTCCTTTTTTACTTGTTTGACATTCATGAGACAAAGTTTACCTTTAAATATCGGGCATATCTTCCAAACACCAAGGCCGCCGATGCTGAGAAACTGACCCAAGGCTGTTTCGAGAAAGAATATCGGTATGCCAGCAAAAACAAGCGTCAGCAGGTAGGGGATGAGGAATGCGCCTGTGTGTGAGGAGAGAGAGAAAAAAGAAGACAAACAAATGTATAAATGAGATGACTCGGAAGAATTGGCTTCGCAACTGTTCATCTTTAGGCACGTCCTGGAATGAAGGGGTCCATACCGCGTGCCGGCCATAAAATCCAGGACGTGGGTTTCCAGATGGTGTACAACATCAGCGAAGCGACAGTCATTACCACATCGTCACATCATGTAACAATTAACTACAGCAGCTGTGGTAACCGTTGCATGTTTTGAAAATTGGCACACAGTGGACAACGCGCTGACAGACTTTGCCTGATCGAAACAACACAACAAAACTTCTCGGCAGTGCTGAAATACAATATCTCAATTTTCACCATCAATCATTGAACAGTCCGGAGTACAAGGATTCTAATAAAAACCCTACTTGCTTCATTTGCCGGAGATAATGAAACACTGCTGCAAATCATCGGATTGGTTACAGCGTGGAAAGTATGTGCTAAAGATCGCGGCCCCATCAATATGCCACAGTGTCTTATGTCAATGCAATGCCTATTTTCTCAGGAATGTTACGTGATTGCCTTTTCTGTTTATTTTCCTTGCCACATACGGCGAGCTATCTTCAGTACCTGGCGTTGACATAGAAATATCGAACATTTGATTGGGGTCAGGAGAAGTTTGGTACGCCAGGATCAAAGGTACGTTTGTGTAGCAGTATTTATAAGTTTTAGCTGCTAATAATCATTCCCTCGATGTTGGTTTTTCCACATACCAGTGTCTTTCTCAATAAATCGTCACCAAACTCATCATCTGTCACCAATTAATCAACCTGTACAAGATTGATTGTCCATGATAATGCGAAAACGGGAGAGGTCACTGTCAAGGTCAAAATAACACTGCGCCTTTAGTCGTAAAATAACGCTTGAAACACCTCTCTGAACACGACATACCTATATAAGAATGTTTGGGTAAAACTAGATAAAACCAAACTAAGATGTTTCTTTACGATTCAAAGTACGTGCCCCTTTGTATGCAGCACTCGAGCAAAAATATTGATATCGCTCCATTCATGTCATTGGGAATTCCTTATGACAATGGACAAACTTATTGCAATTTATTACATAATGTAACAGTGCAAAGTTGCACCGCAGATATCCTATGACATCAGTAGAACTTGGGGACGGCATTCTGTATACATGATATACAAGTGGACGCAAAGCAGTCATCTTTTTCTGTCAAGATAGAGCAAAATCACTTTGTGGTTCAAGAGCAAGGTTACGTGAATACGTTTTGTACTTGACAAGCAAAGTTGCTGACTCCGTCCAGACCAAAATGAAAGGCATGACATGAATGCGTTCAATTTACGGAAGTTTGATTAAATCTTGATGGTAATTATCCCTCGTCAGACGATATCAACTGACAGGTCTCGTCAATCCATATATATTGTATAGAGAGTCAATGCCCTATTTGATCTACACAATTGATCAACTTCTAGCGTAAAACAACCACGGTGAGCTGTGTCACATTTCACTTTTTTCGTCCATTGCAAAATTCGGAATATTATTATAGTTGAGAGCCAGTAACACAGCAATATTCTTTTGTGGTTGAACTTGAGTCCATGATATGTACAACTTGATCATGTCCTTTTATAGTTCTTTCACTGTCAAGAGTAATACATGCCATCTGACAGGTACATGTAGGTTCAGAAGCCGTGATTGTACCATAGGTCTAATAATTGGCCAAATTTTAATAAAACAATATTTATGACCTAGAGTGTAATTGAGGGTCAGTCATTATCTTGTATTATGCAATATATGGCATTGACCCCGTGCCCTTGGATGCCTTGTTAATAACTGCCGATCACATTGATTTGTCTCAGAACGAGGGTAAATCATTTGCTCTCTCAGCGAGGTTGGGCCAAGAAACAGCGCCGTTTTTAGTTCTCGAGTTTACGCGCAAAGTAAAATACAGCCAGTGGGTGTCGGGTGCGGTGGATTTTTGGTCATAATTCACAAGATTGCAAAGCTTAAGATTAGAGATGTAAGACTGTTACTAGGTCGGTGATAGTGAACATTCATTGCGTATTTTTAAATGGGTTATATAGCATTCATTTTGAGATACAGTAACTGTAATTAGTCAATGTTGGGGGAGCTCGGGGTCCTCTAAGTTTCGAAATACCGTCCTGAAAATTAAGTCGTGTCGCACTGACAGTAACATTACAGTTGTTTGATATTAATCCGAAGAAAATTGTTGCCGTATTTGATAGATACGGAAGTATATTACCGCTACTACCGTCAGACATGCGCAACTCATACTTTCAAATCGTGATCTAGGTATGGTAACCATTGCGCGGTAACCTAAAACATTCCACTTGAAAACTACTACTCGAAAACTTTTCTCTTTACTACCTTAATAGAACCTAAAAACCCATAAGAGGTGCTTGACAACAAAACGACTGAGTCTGAGGCAAAGTATTTTTTCTTGGATGCTCTATAACTTTCGTTTGGTATGTTCGTGGGTCACATTATCTGCCGAGGGTCTATTTCTCAATTTCTATTGAAAGCCGTTGACGCCGATAAGGCAATGCGAAGTGACCCGTTGGAATAGTAACACTTGGTCAATAATTGCATCACGATTCTCGATACACGACTACAAGTAACTAAAACAGCGTAGAAGAAGAGCTCATGCAAAAGGAGATGGAATCTTCACGTAAGACCAGGGGCTAGCTTGCAGCCAAATGTTTTATCAACGACTCACAAACCTCGTTATGTGAAATTCGAGCTGCAAGTCTGCATCAACGAGGACTCACTATTCAAAAGGAGAAAATAGGACAGTACTCGTTGCCATGGATAACGCATATTCCCCATATTTCCCGTAGCACTGAATAAAAGAAGACACTCGGCTTTGTGGGGAAGTGAGTTGTAAGTGACAATTATGACAAATTCAAACACTTACAAGGATAGAGTATCCGTGATCGTGTTGATGTATTGTGAACTTTGTCAATATGTCTGTATAATGTCTGTATAATATATATATATATATATATATATATATATATATATATATATATAATTATATATCTTCTGTTAACGGTGATAGTGCGAACTCAAGACGGATGATGGATAACCAATGCATGACAGTTGTGCTCCGATTTTTATCGGTAACGTTAGTATGTTATATGTACACATGAATACGCAGGGATATATCAGTGTCACACAGTGGAATTATGATCGAGCAGATACGCACTGTATCAAAGGTATCTGAAACCGATTCTGAGGATGATGGTACATTTGACTCGCCTGCAGTAATTGCTAGTGAAGCTTTTCAAAGTGTTAAACTGCGTATCGAGGTTATCAAGTGGCTCAAGTGGGAAATCGTAAAATACGAGAGTCGTTTGTGAAAAAGAACGTTCCTTTGCTGTTGACTAGGATGATGTCGTTATCGATAGAGATCCACTGTAATCCCGGACCGTGAATGTTCTGAAACCGCCATGTTAGGCTACATTCACAAATACTGCTAGGGGAGGCTTGAGGAATTCAGACGTGATATGAAAATGTCTGGGGGTAGTAGAGGAGGGGGCTAGAAAGTTTTGCTCTGCGTATAAGGCTTGGGCTGAAAATATTTCGATTCTCTATTATTTTACATTAACAGATTCCATAGTTTTGCTAGGTAATTTTCAATGAAAATAAATAACAGTTTTCGTCATCTAATGGCTCCAATGTTGCAATGTTAACAATAATTTTAAAAAATCTTGAACCATTTTGTCACATTTTAGGACTTTTTTCGAAAAAATCTAAAAATGTATGAATTACATTGAATTTTTATAAAATAAAAAAGAAGGCCTTGTGACGGCGCAGAAGCTGCAAAGAATTTTTTCAATATGCATTGTATAAGCTTACAGTTTCTTGCTGTCTCTCTATGTACAGCATGCTGAAAAACACAATATTCACTTTGTCAACAAAGCCTTATAATACTGAACAGTTCAACATGCTGTGGAAAACAGAACAATAATGCAGTTGTATAAACTGAACAAAATTATCAATATTGTCAAAACTGTCAAAGTTAATACAGATACTGCCCTGCTACTACCTACGGGCAGTGTCACTGTCACTGCATACCGGAAATGACAGAGCTATATGTACTTGAAGAAGAGTTTGGGTCATATGACGCTCATGACAGTGAAACATACTTGTACACCAAGATCAGGCCGAAGAGCAACACATTGGAGACTTGGCGGACAATGGCCAAAAGGGACAAAAGATGTATCACTATTCACAAAAATGTTGACCATGGTACACAAAAAGAGTGCCCCTCCTTGAACGTAATGGTAAAATTCACTTCTATTCCGATACGGCTACCTGTATTTGTCATTTTTCAATCAATACATTGTCCATAGAGTGCAACAAAGATGTTAATGATCAGTATGTATCTTAAACTTGATTTTTTTTCAATATTGTATTGTGTATCAACATAATTTTTTGCAGTTATTTTTCTTGAATCATTTTGAAAGGCTTTTAACTTATTCACACAGCCTGGGTATTAATATTCAGCAGTCTTGAGGTGTATTGACGTTTCGATCTATATGAAATGCAACTGACAGCAATATGTGTACATAACACACATGTAGATTGTTTTGATAGCTGAAAACGGCCTCCATTTTGGATCTAATCACGAAACAAATTGCATGTGTATGACATAGGGAGTAATCCATGTAACAAGTTTGAATGGAAATCGCTCTGGGTATCTCTGAGATATCAGCGTGAACGAATGGACGGACGCATGGGACGCCGGCGCCTCGGCACGCACGGACATGGCCAACCCTACAAGTCCCCCGCGGGCGGTTTCCCTGGTGACTAAACGTTTCACCGTGTTCAGTTTTTCACTGTTTGGCAAAGTGTAGCCAGGAATTCACAATTTTCGTACTCTCTCATGATCGTCATTTTGGGTGCTCCTTAGTTCCATTGACCAGATCATATATGGATTAACTCAAGTCGGCTTAGATTGATAAATCCAAAAGGTCCACTGACACATTATCAATTTAAGAACTTGCCTCAGTGATAAAGCTCTAAAACTGCTGACAACATTCCTATTACCACTAAAGAATATTTATGTGTTCGTCAAAAAAGGCAGTGTCGAACATGTGCGAGCAGAACTGAGCAATACATGTTCACTTTACCTGCGCGTACGTTGCTTATAAATGTGTGGCTATATGATATTTTGGGCAAGACTTGAAATATTTTGATGATAGAGAAAAAAAAACTCCATCGAGATTCCTCTAGCCCCCCCCCCCTCACCATTATTTGTGAACGCAGCCTTATACAACTATTTGCATGCATAATCACTTTGACAAGCTTAATACAAGACGGCATTGACCGTGCGCGGACAGAGTTTCCCCTCCATTCTGTGCGTCACTGAATGACATTCCGAGTGACATCCGACGTGAACACGTTTGTGCAGTCTCATTGCTTACATGTATGGTAATCGGCCTGTTTACTGAGAAAGAATGATAATAACGGCAGTGTGAGACACGACAACGGAGATACAGAATCAACAAAACTAGCAGATAATGCCTCTTGTCAAATCAGTAATAATAGCTCCAGGCAGAGTTTCCGATCTTTTGTAACTGTCGTTAAGTTTGCATTTGATTAAACGCCCTCTTCATTAATTGGTGACCGTAACTGCTGCTTACTGTTACAGTAATTAATTGTAATTCAGTCTTAACGGGAACAAAAATAAAGTGTGTAGTTGTTCATTCCGTGCCTAGATATTTTCTCAATTGATTCATGTTGAAACGTGTAGAAAGTGATTTATCTGCGCGTATAGTTAAATCATTGTTGTGCCGTTAAAAAACGGGGTATAATCTCGAGCTTGCTTCCGCGGCTACCAAGTGTTTCCAGACCCCACCGAATTTCCATACCAGTCATTCATGAGTTGGATGAGAGGTCTTCGGTCAAGCCTTTCAGGTTCTAGTATTCACATGCTGATATTTAACGCGAAAGAGTCATTTCGAGCCCCTGGTAAAATGTCTGGGGAATATATTAAGTGGACCACAGAGTGTGGTTTACCTTGCCTGCGATCGGCTGTTATAGCTCCCTCGGACGGAAAGTGATAGTTCTATGGCGTTTCTCTGTCCGTCCGTATGTCTGTATTTCAGATCAGTAACAGCGGATGAGATTCTCACGCAATGGGTGACACTGATGCTGTAGGATGAAGCTGGAATTTCGTTGAATGAACATTTTGAGGGGATTTGTTTATACCATTTAAATAGATTTGTAGTACTAAACGTTGTTTTTTTTTCAAAGTTACCGACTCTTTCCAGCATTGTTCTCCAAAAATACTTAAACAAAAGCTTTGACTTGCTTATCTGAGAAACAAATTGATGACGAAATTGTACACATCAGATATCAGATACACATACTTCTTGGGAAACAATGCAGTTTGCGCCTGGACACGGATGTTCACATTTCCATATTCACTTGAATTACTTAACCTGTATGATCGCCTTATTAGCCTAACAGGCAAAATTACAGATATGATAACCTTCAAAATCACAATTTCTTTACAAAAAAACAAAACAAAATTTAGTTTACGTGACGGTTGAGGAATATCGATCCCGCTAACACCTCGCTCGAGGATCTGAACGTGCGGATTCGAATCCAATTCCTGGAATGGCAGAGGTCATAACTGATGAATCGTCAAGGAGAGCCCTTTATTTGACGATGGGCAAGGAACAAGTATTATCGGTTTTTAGGGGCGCTTCAGTAAGTTTTAAAATTAATCGCAAATAATGGTATATGTGGAAAGGAAAATATAAGATGACGGATGGTTGGATCTCAATGTCTACCAAAAATCTGAAATTTCTGGATACCATGTCGCTTATCTTAAACAGCAGTAAGGCCTAAGGGCCTTGGTCGTGATCACAAGCCAAGACTGGAAATTGTCTTTACGCGTGCGAGGCCAAGACCTACTTTTACTATGAACCCGTTCGTCATTTTACATTTAACTGTCTTCGGAAACGTTCAGACCTCCCTGGAATGGGCGGATCAATGTCTTGATTATCTCTGCAAAAGAATGCACATTCCAATACTATAAAAACCAACAATAACGCATGATTTTTATATCTTAGTGCCTGGATCCAAGTGTGGCAAATAGACAACCACCTTCCGCTCTCTCTAGTAAAGCGTTTAAATCTCGTGACCCCCTGACAGCGAGCTGACATTGATTCATGGCTCGCCGCAGATAAAACTCCTGCCATATGCATGTATACCGCATTCAATCTACAATCTGAAAGATTAACGATCCAGTTCTTTAGCGCCACACTGAAGATGAATGCTTTTAGAGGCAAAACGGTACAATGAGCAAAACACTACCCGTTCATCGCTGTAATATATGGTTAGTCCCCGAATCAGAAAATCGATCGCTTCGCGCGGGGAAAGAAGCAACCTTGAGCACAGGTCCTGAAGTTCGCGAGCGTTTCAAATGGAGTTTTATTATTTCGCACTCAAGAGAAAAAAAAATGTCACTAGTCTAATGAATAGAGGCTTGATGGTAATTTCTCGTTAACAATATTGGCGCAAAGCCTCTGTTGACACGCTTGAAACTGTTAAATTACAATAGTGCGAACGTGACACGTTTAGGTAAGTCGCCTAGTGTACCGAGAGTCCTGCTAATACTTTGCCGCGCGCTCTTTCATTTTCTCCTGCAGCTCTTATGAAATACGCTCGTTCTCGGAATGTTTGTTATTTTTTTTTCAATATCCATGCGCGGGCAGCTTCATCAGTTTCGTGCAAAAGGCATTTCACCGGTAGGTTGATGAACAACCATACCCGTGGCACTCTGATAGCAATCGCAGGAGTTTACATGTAGCTGAGCCCATGCACCTCTGCTAGTGAAACCAAAAACAGGGTAAACATTCGGACGTCATTATATATGGGTGTGGGTGAAGGACGTTGGCTGACAATTTTCGGGCAAGGTTCACAAAAGTGTACGTGTCCCCACTCTCACGAAAAACAACCCACCATTCCACATTTTTACCACACTGTGCCTCCTCTGTGCACAAACACTGTAACTAGCAGAGTTGCTCAGATTGATTTGCGCTGCACCACATCCCTAACCACTCATATATGTGTACAACGGGACGTCATCAGTAATAACACTGTATATCCAGCGACCCTGAGACGAACGCGCGCCTTATGGCACCTTTTTACATTTCCTTACAGCGTATGGAGACATTAGCGACCCCGACAACCCCCATGTCGTTGGAAATCGACATCGAGGCCCGTGACAAGGTTAGGTATATCTACGCTTCAAATGTATCCTCCAACCGTATGTTAATAGTGAGATCGCGGAAGAAGTAAAAAAAGCGATGTCCGTGGCAAGGCGTAGACCCGTGTATGTCCATGCATGCCGATTACTCCAGGCCATTGGAAATTCATGGAGCGTCTTGTTTGCGATATAGCAACATAAAAGATTTCAAAGACGTCAAACACGAAAACAGCTGAGTCACAATATCTTCTGCCTACCAATTAACTTTCTGATGGGAGAGGCTTGAATTTCGACGAAAAACAAGCAAGAGTTCCATTAAACCACACTGCATCTGCCTTGAGAATTTGCTACATCCAGAAAAGACGATTTCGAAGCAGATACATCAATATGATTTCTGCTTTGCCTGTCAACATGAAGTTAAACACTGATGGCACTTCGATTTGTATCTTTTCCTTAAGTCTAGTCACAGCTGGGGTCAAGTCGTCTCTTAAATCGGATCGTTAATACAATTCCTCCTGAGTGCATTTCTTTGCTTTAGCTTGAGAGACAAAAAAAAATTCGTCCGCCAGCCAAGCGCCCTGTCCTCCGGAGCCGATGTTCAGGTTTTAAGTCTGCTCTAAAGGCAACAATACGATAATCTACCGGTTCGTTGAAAGTGAGCCTACGTCCAAATCTCTCTCTTGGGAGCCACTCTCGTGTCCCCTGCATTCAATTGCTATATGTGAAATACTGTCATTAGCACAAATTCTCCCGGGGCTTGTCGTGCCTACCACCACCACCACCAGCAATACAGTAGTACGTGTATAAGGAAAGTATTAGGCTTAAGTTGCGAGAACAACGCGGTGTGTACAATATTCTATGACGTTGAGATTAACTATTTATTGTAAGTCCGGACAAAACTCAGTTTTACACACATTCGACTTTGTTCTAGACAAACAGGCTGACTTAGCGAGCTGACCGCTCGGAATTTTGCCATGATTCAGGCAGTGAGACAAAAAAAACATATTTTGAAAAAAAAAACCAGAAATAATTAATAATGTCAAAAGTTAAAGCAAATATAAATATCTTCAAGTGATGCCGGAGGAAAGAAACCCCGGAAAAACTAGCTTTTTCACAAACTTTTGTTTGCCAGCCTTGTATCCATCTTTCGAACACGAATAGATGTCTGTCTCGCCGGTAGTTTCATGGGCTTTATCAAGAACATCGGAGAAGAGAAAACGCTATCATTAGTGTTTCTAGTCTTATCTTCTAGGCAATACCCGAGAATTGAGCATCAGCATGTCGATGCAAATGTTTTAAGAATCTACACCTACGATTGCGAGTTCTTGAGAGTTGATTAGAAAGTATGGGTGAAGAAATCCCGCGGTAATGCGAGTATATCTGATTTTCGACCATCGAAGCAATCCCAAGATCATTTCGAGGTACGATTAAATCCCGTTAAAAAACAATGCTCCAACATTCAGGTCTGACCTTGTCTCTCACGACTATCAACGGTAGTAAATGCTTCGGAGTTAAAAGCTATTACTGCGTGATAATATTCCGCGTTCACGAGGGTTTCATTAGCAAACGAACCGTACGGATGACTTTTTTATTCTAACCCGCTCTGCTTCTCTATATTTGCCCCCAAAAGAGTGTCTGAATAGGCGAAAACAATTTCCACCCAATTAATTCTTCTCTACACAGCGAGGAACGCGGCGGCAGGGACGTCCGCGAAAACGATGCCAATTATTCCACGGCTGAATCCTGGTAGCCGCAAACCATTGGTGCAATTTGTGGAAGGTTTTATCAAGTGCTGTATCCATCGATTGTCAGCATTTACAAAGTTTCATGACATTCGTTTTTTTTGCGTCACGAGTACATTGCAAATTTCAGCATTCAACAACGCGTGTGAAATTTACATATGTACATTACATGTGAAGGCACAGAATCAATTTAATCGTGCGTTGAAGTATCCCATTCTCAGTATGCGTTTCAAAAGAAATCCCTCTGAAAAGCCTATTTCTTCGAGATTGACACTTAAGAAGAAAAGAAAGCAAAACTATGTTCTTCTTATTGAAATACATAAATGAAGAATCACTTTGTATTCTCGGCTTTACCGGCATTATTTCAAATAAATTTTCAATTACTACCTGATACGTCAAATCACTTTAAACTCTGTGTGACGTAGATGTCAACACCGCGGTTTAAACAGCTGCAAACAATCGATCTCTGGCCGCTGGCAGTTTTGTTTTTAGGCATTTATGGAAAATAATGGCTGAGATAAGTAAACAAACAATATGTATCCCCAAGACCAAGAAAGCTGTCTCGGCTCTTTACTTTTCTTTCTCTCCAGTTTTGACGAGCTGATACTTGGCGATTCGAACAAATACGTCACTCACAAAACTTGCCATTTCGATGGAAAAATAATTCAATACTTAATAAACCTACAGGTACTATAGATTTTAGGACCGACTTTGAGCAACGCGCGACTGTATTTGCAGGCCGAAGTTTGCAGTTTTCCGGGAGAATAAGTAGACACATACAGCTTACTTGGCGTAGACAGTTAATACACCTAGAGGCCAACGTATCGCTGGTAATTGATACGCTCAAAACGTATACTATTATTTTGAGTTACCACATCCAGCTGGGTCGTCGAGGTTGCCAGTGATTGTGTCAGTTTCCCTGGGCTATGGAAGAAAATCTCTGGCCGGGTGGAAACCGTACTGATTCTGTGAGAGTCCAGCCTATAGGCAGTAAGCTACGTTATTGCGTGGGGCAGCTCCGTGAAAAACGGACTTCTTTCCTTTTGTTTCCGCAGAAAAAAAGGACATTTACTTTGATAATGGTGGGTATGGGTGTGAGGCGGTCTCTCCGTGCCCTCTATTCACATTTAATGGGATTGTTAGATGACAATTAGGTTCAGAAGACTACGGCAAAGACCAATTCTGATACTGTGTATGAGCGTGCAGTTTGTCTTATTTTCGGTCATCCCGTGTAAGCGGTGTCTTTTTGTGAAACGTCATATAGCCCTGGCTTTACTTCCAAGAACAGCGGGTCCCATCTGACCCTAACTTTGCAGACTTGGGCGTTTGTGGTAGTGAGTGCACGCAGGGACCCAGGGATGGCATTTGCTGGAACGAGTAAGTGGTACGTGGCGTCTGAACAGATACAATGAGCAATCTAGGTCAACCTATGAGAGAAAGGAATAAAGCTGTAGGTTGAATGAGTCAACAAATCGCCATAAAAAGCATTGAATTAAGATTATACTTACCGCCACCGTTTTTATAGCAGAGGTAGGGGAATCTCCAAACGTTTCCAAGGCCAATGGCGAAGCCAACGCACGACAACAAGAAATCAAATCTACCGGTCCAGTTTCCTCGATCTGGGAGCTCCTCATCCGATTCGTTCTCTGGTGTTTTTTCTTCCAACGCGCACGAAATTTTAGTGTTATTAGCATCCATTTGGACGACAGAGTTCTGCATTTCCATGGCATTGCCGTCTTCGGTCTTTTCTCCTTTCCAGTTGGTCTCTGCTTTCTCGGCGTTCATCTTCAAAGCTTCCAAATCCCCTTACGGTTCAACAAACGGCATGAAAAAACAAGCGACTGTTGAGCAGTGAGTGGAGGCCCGTCAACCAACCCCGTGCGGTGTACCGCGATCGATGAGGACTTCAAAAGGGCAAATCACGAGAGTTGGCTGCCCACGCAGAACGGATTTAGTTAGGTAGCGGTCCAACTTTTATTATCAATGACCACTGTCACTGGATTGTTCTGGCTCCGTCACTGTCGGCGTACACTGTCCACCGATGTTGTTCATGGAGTTCTCGAGTGCTGAATTGCTTACGTTCCACCAGAAAGAAGTCAATTGGGCGAGGGTACTTTAACGCAGGGGTGGAGAAGCGAACCAATGGAATTCAACTGTTACAACCAATAGAAGATGAACGTGGCTGTTGGAGTCAGCTGAGGTAATATAATTTCTGGGGACCCCATGTGACAGATCACTTCATGGAGCACATAGTTTTAGAGATTCAACTCGCTCACCACTGATTCGCCGCAACCTGTCGACTGAATAAACTGGTTCTAGTGTAAGAATGGTATCAAGTACAGCGTGTATGGGGGTGCGTCCCTTCAGGGACGAGATTTCAGATAACGTGTCCATAGGACTCTATGGAAGCTCACCTCCAGTTGTTGAATACTCTGAGAGCTTTATTTACATAATGAAGTAGAAGATCGGCGGCGACGACGTCAACGACAACGACGACGCGCGACGAGGCACGACGAGGATGATGTTGCTGATGATCATGACCATGCTAATGATAACAATGCTGCTGACACTTTTGTTATTGCTACTGATGTTGATTATGATGGAGATGATGATGATGGTGATGATAATGATGATGATGACGATGACGATGATAATGATGATGATGATGATGATGATGATGATGATGATGACGATGATGATGATGATGATGATGATGATGATGGAAGCTGCTCGTTTATACTTCTATTATAAGTCACATGAATGAGCCACTGTTCCATTGCTTTCAGTGCGGTCTGTCTAGGTAACGACTGCATATGACTACAACAGTTTCAAGTGTGAACGTCATACAGCGAAACTCCATGAACTTTTTTGCCGTTTCTCTAGGTGTAATGGAAACTTATGTGAATCGCAGTTCAGATTCATGGGATGTATGTATTCTCATGGGACCATAATAATAATTAAGTTTCGATAATCTTGTTATTTTTATTTACCCACCTCCCCTTCCTCATTATTTATACTCTCCCAGAGTTTCTCATAAAAGTGATCGGTAATAGGGTAAGTGTATACCACAAGGCCTGATTTTCGCGTAGGTCACAGAGCAGTAAAAAGTCAAGTCGGTTACGCCCATACTCCCCACGTCCACGGCCAGCCAAGGCCTGGCTTTTAATAGCTACCCCACCCAACCCACCGACACAGATGGTTTTGATTCGACTCCGTTGCTCCAATAATACACACTTTGTTATCGCGGTAAACGGCGCACAAATTGATGGCGACAAGCAGTGGATGCCAAGAGAATGTCGCCGATCGAGGGGACAAGTTCGTTCACCGCACCGGTTTCAATTTCGCTTTTCCAGAGGCCCTGTTAATAGCTTTCTATAATACACGCAATTATTGTGTTATTCATGAGAAAAAAACCCGGACAGCTATAACGTGTGAACTTTTCGCAAATAAATCAAGATTTATTATGTGAATGTCGAATCTATGTAATTGAGTTTTACGAGATACCTACCGTTCCCTGTCGTACGAGTCTGAGATATCTAAGCCTACTCTGGGCGGAATCAATACATAGCCTTCGATCATCCACTGGTAATCAACAATGGATAATCTCTGTTCAATAACCAACCATCCATTCTCATTTTTTCCCACGAGGAGAGGTTACCTGATCTATTTCACATATAAAAGCTGTATTTATAGCAAATATTTTGCAATGTTTCAACCATATATATATATATATATATATATATATATATATATATATATATATATATATATATATATATATATATATATAGAGAATATATATATATATATATATATATATATATATATATATATATATATATATATATATATATATATATATATATATATATATATATGTATATAAAAGCAAATAATGGATTCATCAAAGTGAACCTGATCGGAATGCGGATAGCATACCTTCGCTCAAAAATTGACTGTTTCGCAAGTCTCTAATTTGTTATTAGTTATCCGTCGGTTGCTAATGCACTATATTGTCTACACCTGCAAACCCATCTCTTTCTTTCTTGAGATGTGTCGGAATCACCCATCCCATTGGAAGATGCGACGGTGAGTATAACCTCCACGTCTTCTAAGGAGACACCTTTGGCTCGGTTCGTTCTATTTACAGAACACGAGGCATGCCTACAATCGCCTGGGTAACCAAACAGAGTCTGGTTTTGAGATCACATTCTACAAGGAAGCGTGGAGGCATATCATGTGTATTGGCAGTAACGGACGTCATGGAGAAACGAGGTAAAGGGGACTTCATTGAGCACCTGGCCTGGCGTTACCAAGTAAGCCCCGCCATATGTCCTGAATGGGCAGCAAAGCTGTCACCTTTGCTGACCCAACACCTCCCCTGTCACTGATCTCTCGAGGCGCTCTGGTTTGAGTTCAGCGTCCATAACAATAATACAGCTCATTTAACTCTACGAGGAATACATGGACAAGTAACCGTTGGATCCTCGTACACTTTACTGCATTCTTTCAATTACTGTAATCTTTCAAACTGGCAAAAGTCGGCATGAAAAGTCAGTCTCTCTCTCTCTCTCTCTCTCTCTCTCTCTCTCTCTCTCTCTCTCTCTCTCTCTCTCTCTCACACACACACTGTCACACACAAGCAAGAAAGCAAGCGCGCAAACACACATCTACTTATATACTAACTGCCCTCCTTGCTCGGTTGTCACAGTCACTCTGTCATGTAGAGTATCTAGGACTCGCCGGAATATGACATCAAAGGCATTAGCGATTCTGAGACGTCTCGGGAGGATACGCATCGCGCCACATCAGTATAGAAAATATGGTGTTAAAAAAAGGCTGGCAGAATTCCTGTGTTTGTTCCCGGCTGACTGAATCTGTCCCCTTTCACTGCGGGTCCCAGTGGTGCACTTGAGTGCTCACGAGAGCAAGCTGTTAAATAAAGTAGCAAGACATCGGAACAAAGTGATGTATCCTGGCTATTGTGAGCCATCCGAACATCTGTCAGCGGTCCGCAGCCACAGCTATGCCATCATTCAGTTACCTGTGAAAGGGCGGTGAAATAAAACTGCGACAGGACACTCGCACACAGTGTTCACACCGTGGCAGTCACAAAGGAGAATATAACTGAGAAATCGGATGAACTCATGCGGGTGAGAGTTGAGGTCGAGATATTTCCGGTTTGAAGTCATTTAAGTGAAGAAATTTTGTGGTTGCCCAATATCACTACGTGGTCAGATGTATTAATATGCGTTGAGATGATAATAACCAAGCGGTAAGGTGCAATGTGCAAAATTTCTTTCAATCGCATTGCAGCTACATCAAGAGATGAATTCTGGAGCCTTTCATCATTTTCCTCAAGAGAAAGATTAAAGGGCTGTGTCTATGTTTACGTCACAGTTCCAGCGACGAATGAACACACAAGGTAAAGCGTATCGGGAGTACATCTGATTTGTAAACTTAATTATAAGATACGCTGTGGTTGTAAACCGTGATTTTTCCTCGGGGGGGGGGGG
>LD368551.1:345881-356676 GCA_001465055.1 Ptychodera flava
GGGGGGGGGTTACTCGAAATTTCGGGGTTTCCGATGAAATTCCTCCGACCCCCCAGGCCGTAAAATTAACGACGGCTGCCTTATAAGGCAGCATGCGGTAAAAATTAAAGTGAACATTTCACGAGCGTCTAATCCTAACCTTTAACATTAAACCTTCCGTAACTTTCGTTGATTCCAATACAAACTGTAGCCAACCGTGGCCGACCGTCTTTAAATCATGGCCCTTGAACTGAGACAAACGAACCTTTAAAATTTAAATGTGCTTCAAGGCCTCGTCAGCTGGTATTCGTCAGCGTTAATAAAACTCGTATTGGTACAGCACAATTTACAAACCGTAGCGATCCTCTGGCTTCCTGATGTCAGAGGTCGTCTTGTTGGGTCGCCACCAATGGGCTTTGTACACTCAGCTGCCACGCTACGTTGGAAGAAACAGTGTCCGACATATAAAAGGTTATATTGATCCTGCTAGAATACAACATTTTACATCGAGACAATTTATATTCCCATAGGGAAGGTAAGATTTATTCGTAGGATTAAAGCGCCCAAGTAGTTCACTGAACTGAAAGGTGACTTACTGTAGTTTGATAGCGTTTGCGGCCGATTGCAGGGATCTTGTTTTTTAAACTTCTATAAGACTTGAACCTGAGATCAGTGGCGCGTGTCCGAGCCAATGCCATTGCAAAGATGTGCTCAGAAATCGAGTGAAACCGTAAAATTCCTGTCTGATAAATTGTCAATATTGCACTAGGCAATGGTAAATAACCACACAGAAAAGGAATTACTGCAAGATTATCTTCAGAACTTTTAAAACCAGGAGAATGTACTGCATGAGATACCACATGACAAATACGGAGAACGATGTCAAGCAAAATGAAGGCATCATAGAAATTCATCTCCAGGAAAACAAGTCGTTTTACAGAGCATCACCTACGAAATTAGCATCCATGATTGCACGTACTCCGTCTGGTTGTTTATTTCACCCCTTAGACCTATTCGCAGCGAGGAAAATGGTGCATTCAATTGGAAAAGCGAACGTTGTACACACATCTGTCAACACGCGTCATCATAGAGTTTCTTCCATGCTTTAACATTTCAGACCTGAGGCAATAGGTGTCGGGGACGTCCACTGCATGCGGCCCTTGGAGTTGTTGTCATAAAAAGATCGAGGCCTTTATTCAATTTGATATAGTGTCAAAAGTTGCTGAAAGCAGGGTTTACCAATCTTATTAGTCGCTGAAAACTCATTGAAATGCACTGAATTGCTTGACTGTGTTTTTTTAAAGAACTGTTAACCTTTTCTTCAGGAAACCACTCTGGAACTTGTAGGATTATGATCATGTTTCAAACACATACAATGACTGGTGATGATCGATTTTCTGCATGGCTTTTTTTTCTGTCCTTGGGCGACGAAACCTCAGTGAACATAATCCGAGGGGAAAACGACTTTTAATTCCGTATTTCCCGATTGATTACTCTTCACAGACTAACCTTTATCGCCCTGGATTGCTTTACGGGTCAGTCAATTATTTCCTTTCTGCGGAAACTGATTCTATCACAGGGAGAGTGCTCTAGGGTTGTCGCTGTGAAATGCAACAAGTATTTCTCGGCAAGCGGGCGCGGGGACTTCTATATATGACCGCAATTAGTTGAATGTGAAATGTGTTTAGAGTGAGCGCGAGGTTGAGTGAGCAGGTAAAAGTTTATTTACGACAGACTCAAATGCTGCACTGTTACAAGGCAAGAATTATGTACTCTTTATATTCATATTTATTTACTCATATGAATCGAATATCTACAGACTCTTATTAGTTATAGTTCTAGGTCAATCACCTTGGACCTAAACGGACTTCAATATGAGCAGAGTTCAAGGAGTGATCAGTGATA
Source organism: Ptychodera flava (assembly GCA_001465055.1). Taxonomy (NCBI): domain Eukaryota; kingdom Metazoa; phylum Hemichordata; class Enteropneusta; family Ptychoderidae; genus Ptychodera; species Ptychodera flava. The sequence goes on from LD368551.1 coordinate 347,766, forward strand.
GTAGCCACCGATCACGCTATGCAACCACGTGATTCAGCAAATTTTAATCGGACAAGATGTATTTTGCCTGAAATAGAAAGTATATCTTAAGGAGCAATCAAGGACTGTTAAAAAACCAGCGTTCATTAATTACGGACAATCACTCGATGTAATTATGAGACCTTAACATTGTATGGACATATATTTCAATCTGTGCCCAGTGGACGACCATTTTAGTAAATCAGTACGATTAGATTCTTTGTAATTTCCCTCTCTTGAGGGATAATTTTACGAAAGAGAACACAACACGATCCTGCTGGGCACGTTACTGTATGGTGAAATCAAGCCAGTAAACCCTCCTCATACCAGTCTAACTCCTTGTCAGACTCTGCTTTGTTGATCGCCAAGTACCTCATCGCACGAGTTCCTCAAGTATAGACGATACGTCAGTATCAGCACACATACGCACCATTGTGTACAGGGACTTCGAAAGCCTTCCATTCAAAAGCAAGAATGGGCGTGCATAATTGCTGCTTTTCTTTTTTTGAAAGGTCGACGTTACCCTGGATAAACGGGGGTCTTTTCAAGTCATTTGTCAGTAAATGTCCCTTACGTATATCCATGAAAAGCATGGAGTTGTCAATGTGGGGGTCACTGTTCAGAAATGACTCTTTTGACCTTTGACCTCCTAAAACCGAGCACAGTAGCAGTGAACAAAACAAACTCATGATGAATAGAAGTGGTTGTCACCACCGAGTTTGTTTCGCTTGTACATTGCACACCAGTCATCTAACACAGAAATTTACAGAAATTGAAATGACCCTTCTGCCAAAGCACGGCAGAAGGACCTCCAAGCACCAACAACGATGGCAGCCTGGACAAAACTGATCCAGTCCTCTTTTCAACTCTTTCATCAATGTGACACGGACTCTTTCAGTCTCCACTGGGTTTTTTTTGATAAGCTGGTTGGAGCGCGCAGATAACGGAAGTGCTAAGAAAACGTTGGCTGGTACAATCATAATGACAACCCGCGATCTCGCGAAGAAGTAAATACAACTTTTTTCACACGCTTCGTGCGGGTAAAGACTTTACATGCTTGCAGATGACGATATTTGTTGTCTTTGAATTTGAACTCATCCCTTCTTTCAGATTTCTCTGTTACTCTCCTTCACATGGATCGATGGAGGTTGAATTAACGGATGAATAATTCCTTACATCATCTTCATCAATGTCACTGCTATCACTCAACGCGACGATGAAGGACGTCGCATGGGGGCGCTTCGTTCGTCTTCGAACCCTTTTATTTCGGTCTTTTCTCCAGGACCCTTATACTTAGGTCTCTCTTCGTAAAATTGGATACCTTACAATTGCGAGGTAAGTCACTACCTCAACTTCCCCTTCATGGGACGAGAAAGGCTATAAATCTGACAAATCGAAAACCAGCGAAACTATTGAAAAGGGGCAAATGGCTGTCACTCATTTGATTATGGATTTTTTGACGTCGTACCATTTATTTTACTCGATTGTGAAGAAAGCTGAAGACGATAGTGACGAGTAATGTCTTTCTCATTCTTCTCCTATCGCTGTCATGAATGTCAAACATGTCGTGTATATCCTGGCATCGTTATACCAGTGTTTTTGAAAGACTACTCGCATAAACGTTTCTGTGAATACACAACTCTTGCTTTCCCAAACAGGAAATGTCGTCAGAGAGATCATGCATTAACATAATTATTTCACGATGGGTACGGAGAACAGTTCTGTCTGTAACACTACCCACTTAATATCAAATGATATACGGAACGCCATTGCTTCGCTACTTACTGTCTGTAAGGGATACATGACCATTATTTATTTAGACGATTTGGCGATCTCAACTTGAAGAAGGGGACTTTTGCAATATTATAGAGAACACCGCAATCAAATTGCTCGTAATGACCTCTTCAATGGGAGGCTTGTCTTTTTTGAGTGTCTATTCTACTCTGAGTGCTACTGTTTGTGCCTGGTACCGTTTCAAGGAGAGCTTTAGGATTACGTCCTGTATTGCCATTTGTCAAGCGCATATCACAATAAAGTTAGATATAACGGGACACCCTCTTTAAGGAAATCGCTTGCCACAAACCGCCTCGAGGCAATATTGAAAATCTTTAAAAAGGCGACTACGATGACTGCGGCCCGTTCTCCGTTCTTTGGATTCCGTTCATGGTTTCGATGTTTAATATTTCGGTTTCTATTGAATGACAGTTTAAAGCAGGGGATATCGACTAGGGGATAATAAATCACCCCAGGGCCATTTGAGGCCAGACAATCTGATACAGAATTTTTAATGGAAGATAGAAGCACTCTGACAACATAATGGCTGTCGATAACACTGTATAATGGGTTTACATTAAAATGATATTCATAGATACATATGGCGTCTGTAGCGTTAATGGGCAATAAAGACTGTACATGTTACCTCATGATCAATTTGCTATTACTATGGACAGATTCGAATTGAATTGATAATATCTGTAATAACCGAGGGCTATAGAGGGTCATTCACGTTGGCTGTGTCACATATCTCCCGACAGCAGCTACGTAGAGATTTGAATTGTATTGACAACATCTTTAACTGAATGAAAAGGGGTCGTCCGCCCATCGCGACTATGGTGAGACTGTGCCAGAATGAGAAGCGACGAGTGCACATCAGTTTGACGAAGTTCTTCCCGTCATTATTTGTTTCCCTTGACGAGCGAGGCAAATATACCGTCCTCGTTCTTCAGCAGGTTTTCTGGCGTGTCGTATTCCACTACCTCCCCTTCGCTCAGCACGAGTATCGTGTCAGAATCGAGAATTGTTGATACACGATGCTAGTGAGAAGAAAATAAAAACATTGCAATTGAGTTTGTACGTCCTAACCAAGTACTTTTATGAACTTGCACCAATTAAAAGCATTTTAACATAATGATGGATGGCATTGACTCATACAGAAACAGTTGAACATTGAGTGATAAGATTGAAAAGTGTGGGTCGCATGTTGTGACCAGACCTAACCCGCATAAGCACTGGTGCAACGGATGTCAAATAATAGTACGGTTAATAGCGACCGCCGAGATAGATCTCGCTGTTAAGTGTCACAACATATACGTAGTCCAGAGATACACGTACACCTGTCTCCTAATAAAGGTATCTTTAAGTTAAAAGAAAGCGGTCACTTAATTTTCTAAACCTATGGTAAGCAGTAAAGCTACTATTAAATTATACTCACAGCGATTGTGAGAACAGTCATGTCCTGGAATGCTGTAGCCACCACGTTCTGTAGGATTGCATCCTGCATAATGGGGCACAGAGAAGAACGTGATTTTTAATTGCGCCATCAAGTTTACGTTCAAAATGTTAAACTTTACAGGGCAAGTGACTTTAGCATACGCCCAGACGTAAATGGAATTACAACAAAGGAAGACAATAACCCGTACCAAACAATTGTGGATGGGACGTAATATGGAAACATAGATGAACACCATAATTGAACACGTGATTCAACCTACGCAATAAGTTCAAACTACCAGAAAGCTGTTCGGTGTTCAGATCTTCGATCGACCTCCTTCTTGCTTTTAAGATAATAATACCCCCAAAACTTATAACAAGCTGCTCTAGTTTGTGATGTTAGCTGTACCGGTCACACTCGTACCTGACAGCGTGAACGACCTCCCGGCCCTTCCCTATACAACCTACTCTGACCGTGTGACGACAGTCACGAACACGGGATTCAAATGGAGACGTTGAGGGCGCCCCAAAACATCGATTGTCATGTTGCCGTGCCAGTTTCTCATTCGTTTGTCCTTATAGTTCACACTGTTGAAATACATGTCTGTGCAACACAATATGATCTACTTGTGAATTCTTTCGCTAAACATTTTATTGCTTTTCTTTCTGCAGCCTTTTTTCAATACATAACGCCGCAATCTATGGAATGGGCATTCACGCGTGCGCAAAAAAAACAAACAAAAAAATCCCCCCAAAAACCTGACGAAACAAAAAACAAACAAACAAGTAAGCAAATAAAACAAAACAAAATTACTAGAAACATTGTCTTCAAAAATTAAGACTCATAAATTAGACTTCTTTAGAGCGTTAATCGAAAATTGATGAGAGATAAATTATAAACAACTTGATGGATTAATTGGGGAGGAAACTACTTTCGGAAATCAATACCTCAATAACGCTTATGTTCCTGTGTTCTGTCTCTAGGCATTGTTATGTCATGATGATAATGATGGAATATTTACACCTACCGTCTTCATGTCAATCGAAGCTGTAGCTTCATCCATGACCAGAATCCTGGCTTTACGCAAGAATGCTCTCGCCAGGCAGAAGAGCTGTCTCTGACCAACACTGAAATTCTCTCCGCCTTCCGATATTTCCGATCCTGTAACGGGAATGCAGCGGCAACATGATTAAAATGCTTCAGTATATCAGGGCTGCCCGATAGCAACAACAACGTGCACCATCAAACCTTAAGAGGTTTATGCATCCCAAAAGATTTACACAGTTGGAAACGAACATCTAGTTGTAAACTCCCATCAAAACTCGTGTCAAAGTTCATGGTTATTGCGGAAATAAGGAATGTTGCCAGAGAAACTGACGTGTGCTAGTCGGGGATTTCTGGCCCTTGTGTTATTGACGCCAGCTACGAGTTGCCTTAATGTACGAATCCCCTTTTTAAGCCCAGTCATCTGTAATATCTTCCTCAGTGTCAGTTTTCAATCATCATCAAATATCGTACGGGAGCCGATTTTATAACAGTCGTAAAAGGGAGTTAGTGATTTACGCCGATTATGTCTGGTTTAAAAGTAGTCTTCTTATAGACGCCTGAGTTGTACAGTCTTTATTCCTTTAACTCCTAAAAATTCGATGACCTAGGCACAGTTAAGGGACTGTGATCTAGATTCTTTATTCTTCGAATTGACACGACGAGTGTAAAGCAGAAAGCTAACATGGAGTTTAAGAGTGTCATTAAAGCACATTAAAGCGTTCTCCAATCTGACAGAGCATTCATAATACTACGCTTATATTTGTACGTTGTATCATCCTTCAACACACATATATAATCCACATATTTACCAAGTTGTTTGTCCAATTCCATCACGGTGGATTTCAACTGGGCGATTTCCAGAGCTTCCCACAATTCCTTGTCATCTTTGGTACCTTCCGGATCTAGATTAAACCTGCACATTGACGACGATAGAAGTATTGAAAGGCGAGGAGACAAGACGCGATATTCTACTAGTTGTATACAGATACTTCAAATACTAAATATAATTTACAGATTTATTGACACTAATCCAGTGTCGTTGTACTCTATCATTAAATTGGAAAAAATGGCGGCTTAACAAATTTTTGAGTTAGAATGTAAGACAAGTATGAGGATTTTAATGACCAAATATGAACAATGACTTGCATGGTTACCTGATTACATGGTTACCTGATTGCGTCAGCGAATAATATAGGATCGTTAGGAATGATAGCAAGTCTCAATATAATTTATACAATGACACTAATCCACTAGTACCGTCATTGGACTCTATCACCAAGTGAAAAATCACGGCTGCATGACATATTTCTATGTTCGAATTTGATAAGGGTTATCCCAAATATGAAAAAAGTCTGCCATGCATGGTTACCTGATAGTACCGGTGAATAATATAGGATCTTTAGGAATGATAGCCAGTCTATATGTAATTTACATGACTGACACTTAACTTGTGTCATTGGATTATATCACCAAGTGGAAAGTCGTGGCTGCATGACTGAGTTACACATTCGAAGTGGAAAGGGTAATCCCAAATATCGTAACAAAGACAGCCCTGAATTGTTACCTGATAGTACCGGTGAATAATATAGGATCTTGAGGAATGATGGCCAGTCTCTTACGCAGTGTCAACAATGGTACGTGTGATATATCGATGCCGTCTATACAAACACGGCCTGTTGATGCAAATTACAATATCCAAAATAAGAAAGTGTTATGTTAAGTCTCTTCTTTAATATATTATCATTCATATTATACGAATGGCTCAGATCAAAATTGATCATTTTTTCATAGATTATAGATCTTGAACTTCTTTCTTTTCAGAATTTGTATGACCAGATATCAACAAATAATCAGTAACAATTTTAATTAGAAGTTCGAGACAGTGATAAACATACAATTAGCGATGATTGCTCTAAAGGTTGCAGACATTATTGTTAGACCTGGGGTAATTGTTGCTCGTTTCCTTTCCCAGAATGGGTTATATCGGTCGTAATATAACGTATACTATAGATGAAATAATCTATTTTGTACATTTACCCTTGTATGTGTCAATCATTCTAAAGAGTGATAAGGCAAGCGATGACTTTCCACTTCCGGTGCGACCACAAATGCCGATCTGAAGAAGGCAAAAAAAGAGTTTTTATTGAGTTGTAATTGTTTGTCAGTTTGCCAACGTCAAAACCTATCCTGCAGTATCCCTGTATATTTCAAATCACAGATTCATTCATTCATTCATTCATTCATTCATTCATTCATTCATTCATTCATTCATTCATTCATTCATTCATTCATTCATTCATTCATTCATTCATCCCGGTTATATTGACCAGCCTATCCATACATAAAATTATCTTCCAAAGTGTTGGGATAGGACATATACTGTACGTATCTTTTATTTAGTCATTTGATTTTGACAACCTCTCTCGTTCGCTTTGTACGTGGTCTTCAAACGCTCTACGAAGGTAAAACTTGACAAGACAGTTTTACCGTCATCAAATGAACACAAACCTTTTCACCAGCTTTGAACTTCAAGGTGATATCGGTCAGTACAGGATCAAGGTCAGCGGCGTAACGGACGGAAACATCTTGATAGCTTACGTCACCATCAACCGGCCACTCAGAGGACGGATTTAAAGTTCCTTTGTGAAAAGGAATAAGGAATCTGCTCAAGTATTTCCAAATATGGCATTTGAATCAAGTACCGTGCAAAATTTAAATATGACACATCAACAGGTCACCCCATATTGGTACGCTTCTGCACAGCAACTCATTAAACAAACATGAAAATTAATAAACAAATGCATAGAGCAACACATTTACTTTTAAAGTTAAGAGTGTTCTTTTCAAAACATGTTATAAGTTGTAAGGTGGTCTAATTTGAATGAAATATCCTCTCAATATCATGAAGAAATTCAAAGTTGCTTATATTAATGCTGCCCGTCTTTTATTGGGATATGAAAAAAGTAGTGGTGCGAGCTCTATGTTTGTATAGAATCAATAACTTTGATGCCTTGTTAAGAAGGCAAATTATGGTTTAAAATAAAGAATTCCGAGAAGCTGTAATGGAACTCTAAACTCTGAAATGATGAAGTTATTGAATAAGCTTCTTTTTGTATAAGTTAACCAAACTGTGTATATTTATCACCAGATTTTCTTTCGCTGTTATATAGACCATGAGTCAGAAATAAAGCCTATAACAATAAAAAACAACAACGAAAGAATAACAAAAACGGAAAGATATGGAAACAGAATCCTTTCCATGCAAGATTTGTCGCGAAAGAAAATAATCATAAAAAGGGAAAATTTTACCTTCATAAGTTTCATTTTCAATATTAGAGTAATGGCTAACTCTTTCTACGGCATTCATCTGCATCTCACAGTCGGCAACTTGCCGAATGAGGAAATTCAATAAACCTGATATCTGATCAGAAAAGGAAAAATTGCTGATTAGAGAAAGGGTGTCATATAACTCGACTTAAGCAGACAATACTATTTTTATGGACATAAAATTGGGTCCGATTAAAAGTTGTATATAAGGGTAGAATTTGAATAGAATTTCTATTGCATATATTTTGATGAAGCTGGTCATAAAACAGTTGTTTTACATGTTCTAATGAAAACCGTGTCTGGTTAAATCCATATTGCCGTTATTGCCGGGTCGTCAGGAGTCTTGCAGAGAATAAAGTGGGTCAGATTGTGCATAAAACTACATGAAGAAAGTTCACTTTACCTGCAAGGCATATGACAAAGCCAGACCAACAAGACTTGGTTCAAGTCCACCGACAGCTGATGTTATCAGCGTAGCCATTCCAGACACCAAGACTATCAACGAACCGCATATGTCCTGAATGCGAAAAAAATGTACATTTGCATTTGTTAGATTATTTGGCAAGTAACGAGTCATTAGTCAGTTTCTGCTTCCTCTGTTACTTAGATGTTAGCTATGAAGGTCTATAATGCTCTCTCTGTAACCTACTGTGACTTCATGTGTTTTATCCAGTCTGACCGGACCACTGACAATGAGTGTCATGGGTTTACCCACTGGTGAGGATGACAGCTTTGGGTCGAAAGAACAGTAAAATAATGAACGTGAATGATAGGATCAGTCAGTCGCTTTTAAGATGTGTTTTTTAACTCGCTGACTTGAAGTCCACTTCCTCGTGAACCTTGCAATAATAAATATGTAAAAAAACCTCGTGGCTTCAACGTTGCACTGTGAATATAAACATTGCCAAAATTGCAAAAAGGTTACCAATAAGTTTTCCACCGACTGTCAGACATAACGAATATCTTCGTGAGAGTTACCTGTCGGTACCTCCATCACTACCAGCCAGACATTTTCTCATGAAGTATGGAGCTACGCGACCACTAACCAATGTAATAGCTACAATCTATTGCTAACTTACCAGTCTGACGGCCACCCATCTATTTGCAACTTGAAGGTAGATGAAGGCCAGGTTGTTGTACCCGATTTTATGAATGAGGCGTCCACGGAACCGTTGTTCAACCCTGTTTGTCGAACAGTAAGGATCAATCAATCAATCAATCAAAAACATTTATAAAGCGCCAGGATCAATAACCATGTTATTTTCAAAGGCGCTGAGTTTTTAACATCAGTGTTCATGCGCTTTGGCA
>LD368551.1:362603-411271 GCA_001465055.1 Ptychodera flava
TGATAACACAGGAACAGGGTCTTTGATATCCCATGTATACGAGCCATTCCGTATCTAACAGTGGAATGATACAAACGACCTTGTTAAAAACAAGTTCAGACAATTTGAAACTATGTCGCAGTAATATTTCAATGAATAAATGATGAGCAGGTCTCTAACGTTTACCAGAAATCAACGCGTATACGTCATTGCTTTAGAAGTTTCAGATAAAGACTGCCAAGGGTAAGATCTTTAAAAAAACAAGAGTGAAAATGAAAGAAAGAGAGGTTGCTGATCAGGTCTTGAGTTGTTTGGAGCGCAAAATAAATAGATATAATATAACTCTGCTTTCGGTGGCAACTTCAACGTCACTGAGTTTCATGAGGCTTGCATGCAGCTGCAGGCCACTTACCGTTATTGCCAAATCGTCAGGGACAGTAGCTGCACTGGCCGAAGAGCTCCAAGCCAGCTGACTGTTCATCAGCGATGTTTCTTGTTCAAACGAACCATACGGCTTGACCTCCTTGGATAACAGCTTTGCTGTGTCAGCGTCATCGTCGTCTATCAAATCGGCGTCTTCTTGGTCGATCAAATTCAACTGGAACGGTAAAAAAGAGCGATTTTCTTACTAAAGGTATCAGCGTTTCGACTCGCATGAAGACACAACACAAGTGTGGAAATATTTAAATTTGTCTGCTTGCGAATTTAGACACTTTGTATTCGGCTCTTGACACAACATTTTGTGAGTCATTTTTTCTTCATGCTACCGATTTTATTCCCTTTACTGAATAAATTATGCTAAGTACTCGTCACTGTCTCTTAAGGTAGGACGCGCCTCGGGGACAGATATTCGGACTCTCAAACTTTTACAATTCTTTACTGATATACATCTTGTGGGGGTTCATTTCGAAGCTCTTTGCGTAAGAAAACTTTTTACCGGCTAGTTTTTCGAAATTCGAAAATTTTATTTTTCTCCATAGAGTTAATAAAGGGATACCGTCCATTTTGAATTTTAAATCTCGTTAAATCTTGGGTTATTTGTTTCTCTAGTACCAAAACGTGCATGGTGACCTCAAACTTTGATTCTTGATTTTGAAAGAGAATGGTTGAAAGATTCCTTAAGGAAAGATTGAGCAAAAGTTGTTAAGTCTTTCACTTTCGAGGCGCATACTACCTTAATTTGATCATCCAATATGGCAATACGAAGATCAGCGGTTCTTATACCTGCATGTGCCCAAAAGTGATTGACAAAAAGCACGATAAATAAAGAACATGGAAAGCTGCAATGAGAACCTTGAGCTAGAAAGCCAGTTTAATAAGGCCCGAGTCTGTGACTGTATGTGTACAAATATTTCATGTGTATGTCATTCGTTTGATTTTAAATGCGTGTCGTTTTAGAGAATGCCACACAGTTCTTTATGGCTGAATATCGTATTGTCGAAATCTCGAAATTTTCGCATGAAAGAGAAAAAAGTGTGCATAATGAAGTTGCTGAGATAGCATATCTTTCCACGTTCATACCAAATATATTGTAACCCTATGAGTTCACCGTGGAATGGTAGTGAGTTTTCTTACCTTTTCTTTATCCCCAGACTCAGGTAAATCTTCTTGAGCACTGATTTCTACAGTTGAGTCGATGTCAACTGAACTGAGCGGCGCTCTGCCATCGTCGTTTTCCTCGACTTCGCTGGCCACGAAGAACTTCTGCAGTCTGGAGAGGCTGACGACGGCGTTGACGGTGAAACCGATCGTCATGGGAAACATTACCAGCGGCATCACGAGTTGTTGGAAGAGCGCAAGCGCTGAAAACGTTATGTCCGGTGTGAGTGGGGTTGGACTGACCGAAGAGTACACTGAAAAAGACTGAGGGAGAAAGTGACTGTTACGCTTGCGCAGAATCAGCACTATATAATAAAAAATGCATTAAGTCTTTCATGACTGTTAAGATATCCGTGGAAAAACTAAGTGCCGTTACTTACTATGAGTGTCATTATGGCCGGCGTCGCCATGGTGATGATTACTGTAGGAAAAATTAACAACAATTTGCTCAACAATGAAAACTAAATGATGTAACTTCTCTGGAGTCATGTTCGTTTTGCTCAACGATATAATATCATTCACAACACACTTTTCCGAAATTTGTAGGTTTAGGTCACAACCTCAAATAGTGCAATGCAGTGAGACATATCGTCATTTACGCACTTTCAATCAACGCTTGAGTCTAAATTAGGAAGACGTGTCGATGCGTCGTGAGTAGGTACGCATTTACTTTTACTATCAGCTTTACGCACGAGTGACACGAGTGATTTCATGAAACTAATCACAGCTATTGCCAAGCTTGTATCTACATCACGTGTACTGGTTGGACAAATTAATTATAAGATTCGGTCATCTACAGTTCCTTTACTACTGTAATTGTGTCGGTGAAACGCAAACTTGATGAAATGATTTGTTGCTGAGGAACTGCTACTGTTAAGCGTATACGGTTCAGTTGACTGGTGTAGAGTCATTGACTATTATTGTACGTACTTGTAGCAGCCATTAGGCCACCGTAGTTTAACATCTTTCGAATTTCGGTCTTTCGTACAACCTCGATAGCAGCGCAAAACAGTTCCTCCCAGCCGTACAACTTCAGCAACTTAATTCCTTGGAGGAGTTCGTTGCATTTCTTCAGACGCTCGTCGGCATATTTCTGTGACAGAAAATATGGACGATACAAAAAATGGGACAAATATCAGAACTTATTAGCTTGATGATAAGAAAGAATAATATAGTTTGACATATTAAGTAGGTGATTAAACTTTTGTTGATAAATCTTGTCGTCATGCCACTAATGCAAGACTCCGTTATTTGTAAGAGAGCTATCAAAATGAGTATTTAGATATATACGAGAATCTCTGTACATCTTCCAGTTTGATATGGTTATTCATGTTCGTTTAGATCATGTATATTAACGCTCAAGTAATGCTAACTTTTGATGATAATTTCACCATTTTTATTTTTTTGAGAACCATAATTCCTTTTTTTTCTCCCCAAAGAATTTTGATTTACACAATATCCAGCTTGTCAACTCAGCCCCTATGGTTGTAAACTGCATTGTTATTGTTGAAAAGTGACTTCTGGTCCAGACTAGAATTCAAATGTAAACAATAAAAATGCATTTTACACATTTGAACCACAAGTTGACAAACTAAATTAAATAGTGGGTGTTTCAGCATTCTTTGGGGAGTAGGATAAGAAGTTGCAATTGATTTATAAAATAAAAACAATGAAAAAATCATCGAAAGTTAGCCTTAATGAAATTGGCAACATTGAATATAATGCAATCATGATGATATTTTCGTCATCTTTGATAGGAAAGTTAATATTTTCCGAAATATCCTGCTTGAGGTTTTCAATTTGCTTTGCACGTTGTTTCGGACATTTTCATCTTTGTTTCTTCAAATTAGGACAAAACTACAAATAATTTGACTGTTCACGAAGAAAATGCTCACACCTTACCTCCTGGTACAATACCTGGTCCTGTTGAAAATACTGATGTGTTTTGCACTGAAAGCGCACAATGCAGAACTATTAATTTATTGTGATCTGAATGGTAGCGCAGAGTCATTGACACTATTTTTCATGATATCTTGATTCTTACCAGAATTTGTCTCTGAGCTTTCGACATTGCTGTACCCACCATCATCTGTATTGGAGTTGTTACCACGAACACTGAAGCGCCGATGAGGGCGGAGTATCCAAGTTTGGAGTAGAGCAGAATGAGCAGCAGCACAACCTGTGTGGGTAACCAGGGTATGATTGAACACACCGTCAGAAATCTTATTACAACTTTAATTCTTAACGTTTGATACCTTGTATAGGCGCAGATACACGTACAATACCTTGTCGCTTTAGTATAAAATTACTAGTGTCAAACTCTATCGGTATGTTTTTCTCTACTTTCCACTATGTTCCCTCCTCATTTTCCTCCCGGATTCCATCACCATCCCGGCCACAAGTAATGATGATGATACCAGTAAGTTCATGTGTTTATAATTAAATGTTCTGGTTCACTGTTTATCTGGAGAGTTCGTGAACGTACCTGGGTTGGAACAAGCCACATTTGGTGAGCAAAGACATACCAGAAATGGACGGACAAGGCATCGACCGACATGTGGTTGGTGATCTGTCCCATCGTCCTCTCGCCCCCTGTTATGGTCCAGCTGGCCAACCGTATCGATTTTTCATAGACGTGACACTTCGACGGAAGAAACGATAAACAAATCAATATTTTGTGAAAGCTATTCCACTTCCATTATCTAACGGTTTGATCAGTACCTCGCCGTTTTCTGATAGCGTTCTCAAAGTATTCTATTCTGTGTTTCGGAAAGAAAACCTAGTTTCAGGAATGTATGCAATAACATTACACTAGTCTTATTAAAGTTATTATTTACTCAGGGCATTGATAAACAAATGATCACATATGCCAGTTCAAGTTTATTACATTTGTGGTTGAGTTTTATTACATCTATGGTTAATTTGTTTATTACATTTGTGGTTGCGGGTTGTTACATTTATGGTTGATTTGTTTATTACATTTGTGGTGGATTTTATTACAATTGTGGTTGATATTACATTTGTGGAGATTACTACATTTGTGGAGGTTACAAACGCTACAGTGCCTTATATCCTGATATACTAGTGCCCTATCTGGTTCATGATTTCGGTCAGACAGCAAACTTCATATCTTTGATGAAGACAGCTTAAAAGTTACCTGAAGAGATGTCCGGAAATGAATACTCTTCATGATCATGATGTAGAAACCATACTGGAATGTGAACGACTTGAGGCTGACAGAGAGGAAAATTACGATCACCATGACGAAACCATTGCCAAAGAACTCATACACTGTCACGTATGAAGACATCTTTAAGAAAGAATAGTAAGACTCGTTCAGTTTTTTCACATCTATCTCAACTGTTCAACTGACGCGGCATCTCTACTCTGTCGTAGGTATACATGAATGAGGCGTTGGAAAACGTGGTATTCAAACATCGTTACGGCAGCCCTGACTCTGATTGGTCTGAAAGTAGAACTATGACTTCATTATTTTTAACAAAGGGAAAAAAACGGGAAATCGTCATTATGTGAGATAAAGGTTTTATCGATTTTATTGCGGCTGTACAGTGTCATAAATTCATGGATACGGACCCGAATTTCAAAAATGACTGTCTCGTCTTATTTTCGTGTGTATAAGATCAGGCAAACTTTAAGTTTCATACATTTATGGTGGAAATGTAAAATTAATTAAGTTTATTTCTAATGCTTGGGCCTCAGCCCATCGCAAAAAAAAAAGCTGGTCACGTGCTGCTGAAGCGTTAGCAGAGCTTTCTCTTCGCTTCGTCTCTGAACTGAATTTTTTCGTCGAAACGACCTTGATATCTGGGAATTTCAGTTCTAACGAAGTCGTATATAGAAGGATAACATCATGACTGTGAGTATAACGGCATGGAGGTTACAAATCGGCAGTTTTTTGCACCCGAGAATTTTGAGAGATGTGTCACTCGAAGGAAATGTAAAATATCAACAATGAAAGCAAAACTTCAACAGAGTATATTCTTAGTACAGACATTTAGCAGAAAAAAGGCAACAACGTAAGAAATACCGTACAACGTCGAGAGCATGGTACAAATGAAGAAAAGTGATTTTGCTATTGTTGTCACGGTGCAACTTGTAACTCATCAGTAAGCCGCTATCATTACATTATTGCACTATTCACACGATATTTGTACTCTACTCGCTGAATCGCACAACGAATCAGCGTGGTACCACTCTCCTAAAACTATTACCCCAGTCCACTCACTGACCATCGCAGCACTTACATCTGTAACATCATCTTTATCGTCGCCAGTTCCATAATAGACCTCTGTGGCGTAGGATATGACGACACCGATACCAAGTGGTCCGATGACCCCGAAGAAAACACTGATGAGCAGCAGCGCTCCGGCGTGGAAGAAACTTCTGCCGTAGGCATTGCATTGTGTCCTGAACAAGGATGGTATGACGTTCTTCTTGGCAGCCCTTTCCTAAACACGTATTGGAGAATGAGTCGGTGAATGAATGAATGAATGAATGAATGAATGAATGAATGAATGAATGAATGAATGAATGAATGAATGAATGAATGAATGAATGAGTTTATTAATTCAGTCATTTATTAATTGATGAGAACACGAGATTTCTGCTTACAAACTATTGTACACGACGAAGTGCGTGGCGTACTTATGAGGAATGCAATGTTAATTTAAACAGTAAAGATATCAGGGTGGGTATGTCATTATATGTAAGTAGCATCGTTACGTTTTTACATTTTATACTGTGTGCAGGCTGTAAAATGTAGGATGTGCAAGACGTTTTCACTTATCAGCGTAATCAGTGTCTTGGTAAAGTTGTGCATCTACTATCCCGATGTGTAGTAATTGATCCAACATGCATTTTCCAACTCAAGTGTTAACCGTCCGTATCACCTAGTCCTCGAGAACTGCAACCACAGCAGTCACGCTGACCGGACCCTTCTTTTCGACCCATGTCATGGAATTTCGAACACGGTGAATGGTGCTGTGAGTTTTTTTATCTTTGTACCAGTTGTGGATAATGAATACTTATATTTGCAAGTTACCTATAGCTATCAAATGCCTTTTGATAATGTGCGTTCCCTGTGAGAGCATTTTACTTTTGCCAAACAAGATGAAATGAACAACCATGAAGGACGCGAGCCTAACATTGCCAAACATAATATGTTCTTAAACAAAATGATTTTCCTCGTGTGTTACATTGATGATACATGTATCTGTCATACACTGATATTATGTGCATAAGTATCTATCTTTCAGTCGAAAATCGGAAATACAAGGCAATTGTGTGACTGTGTACTATCTCTGTTCGATTGCATTGTCTTTGGGCTCCGTTGTCAGTAGCAGTTAGTATACCAGCGATTATTGATTTGTTTTTGTCAGCAAAAACACCCATTCTTATTCTCTCAACTATTCAATTTGCCTAATCATATAAAAGTACTTGTATGGATGTACTTTATAAATCAATTCTAGTCCCGACTGGACTTTATGAATCAACAATGACACAGTATGACAGAGAAAGTCAAATACAGCACACAACGACTTTTACAATGTATTGTTGAAGGGCCTGGACAGTATCTGTAACTTTACATGATTTTTACGGTTTTTGATTTTAATTTCAACCACTGTATAAACGATTTTTGTTCTGCTCCCTAAACATTAATATAGTTTACCTTTTCCTTTCTATAAGCCTGAAGAAATATCTTGTACTGGTACCCAGCACTGTGCTCATCGGACATTGACCCCAGATCCTCCATTTCTAACGGACGCTTGTACCCGAGGGCAAACAACCAGTTCAGCCAGTTAAAGGTCATCCTGGTGAACAAACTTGAGTATCTGTGTGTAAATGTCAGATCGGTCTTCTGCAGATCGCCCGGCACTTCAACCTCGCTCTCGTTGTGGCAACATTGCAGCACCTGTTGAGCATGCGCGAAAATACTGTATGACGATGCACTCTTGGCATTTTGTGCGGTCGAGTTTTGTTGATGAAGCTTGATAGCAATTACATATACCCATATAGATTTGTCAGCGGTTAATTGTACTCTTTGTTTATAAGTCTGAATGCAACTCTAAAGAACCATTAGCTGTCATCTGATAACGAGTAAATGTGATTGTAAACGCCGAAATCGGAAAGAACAACATCAACGTTTTGCTTTATGTTATTTTTGTTTAAACGAAAAAAACAGAACAGAGTAAAATAAAAGAGCGTATATAATGATATGATCGAACCTCGAATACAATAATCATTGTCATCAGTAATGCCATTATTATTTAATATTTATAAGCATTAAAATAATAGGCAGTTTTGACAATAAAAAATAAATTCACCTTTGCTCTGATGAGATTTACTTCAATCGCAAAGAAAAAACAGTAGACGATTATGAGAAGTACAGTGACGTCAAACCGGAGAATATCAACACCGGTAGCTTCATCATGGACAAGGTTGATTAACACCAAAATTTTGGATCCAAGGGCAAGCACCCAGTACAGGATCAATAACCACGCCAAGGCTGGTCTTCTCCAGTATTCGGCGTAATGATAGTATATCGCAGATACTATACAACTCAGTATAGCTAACGACGGCGGTATGTAAAGATGGGGACGCGTCGGCCCACTTCGTGTCACGTCGGTCAGTATTCCCTCCCCGATCCATGCTAGCAAGACGATGAAGGCAACAATGAATATGACATGTCTCAGGTCATGTCCCGGGTACACCAGTAAAGTCCTGGATTTGAAGTGGCGCAGACTGGAGCAGCATCCAATAACGACAAGAACGACGGACGCGACGACCAGAAAGAAAAGATGGACGCAGGCATCGACAAGATTGACGAAACAAGAGTTGTGAAGAGTGCCGTCGACGTCCCATTCAAAATCAAAGAAATTCGTTGAATTGGCACCACAGAACCATTGAAGAGTTTCGTCCTCACTAGCCATCCTTTCCGATGTCTAACGGTGGACAGGGAAAAACATTTGGTAACCTCCTCGGTGTTAGATATCCAGCGACATTTGCACGAATTTCTGACAGGTGCGGGGTCACCTTTCTTCTTGTTCTATCTATACGTACTATTTCTAATTCATATGTAATCCATTTGGAAATACGAGTTGACTCTTGGAACCTGACCAATGTCCTGCTACAGAACCCAGTTTTTAGGTCAGATAATGAATGATGAACTTCACCAGCCCCTGTACCAATCACATCTTTCAAACTCACAGTGTTTTTGTCATGAGCTGTGCACTTTTGTCAATATTTAATTTCGGACTGTACTATTAGCACAAATATTACAGAAATGGACCAAAAGTCGGCGCACGTCGTAAACGTCGTTGCGTATAGTTCTTCAATAAGCGACGTGTGTACTTAAATATAACAAATTATATGTTATCTTTAATATTTAAGCTTTTGCCTACTCTATCGATGCAGGTCTCTGCATAAACCTTGTATCACAGCAGGTCATCGGTTGAAACTGTGTGACTAACTGCGTAGTGATTATATTCAAAGTTCAAACTGGCGCTGGGGTGCAGGGTAAGGGTGTGCTTTACAAAACTACTGAAAGATCTTGTTATTGGAACAAAGATGCAATTCTAGATCGTCAAAATGGTAATAAATGAATAGAAAGATAGATAATTAAATAAATAAATGAAATTCATACATTGAATTATTATATAATACCCCAGTGGTGTATATATATATATATATATATATATATATATATATATATATATATATATATATAAAAGTATACAGATGTCCTCGTGAGAAATTCCAGTGCTCGATGCTAAAGCAGAGCGTTATAAATAAATAAACACATTACTTAAAGTACAAAGTACTGAAATCTATTACTTAATTTTTTATCTGAAGATTGCAAGATGCATGACACTTAAATAATAGATTTTAGTACTTTGTACTTGAAGTAGTTTGTTTATTTATTTATAACGCTCTGCTTTAGCATCGAGCACTGTAATTTCCCACGAGGACATCTGTATACTTCGATATATATATATATATATATATATATATATATATATATATATATATATATATATATATATATATGCTATAGGCGACATTCTTCAACAAAATAAAGTCAGACATAACCACTTTATTAAGGTGACATAGGGTTGCAAACTTTGCAACACATACAGGTGTGCATGCTGCTCAATTATTCAGAACACTAAACAGTGCAAGGCCACTTCTACAAATAAAACATTCCCCATTCATCATGATGTCAACGGCAAAACTACTAAAGTTATCTATGCCCTCACGTGCCGTACTTGTAATACACAATACATTAGCAATGGTTTTATGAACGACTCAAGGGTCATCTTCGAACATTAAAAAAGTAGAGCCGAGAGATTACCACTTGTTGAACCATATTTTAGATTACCGGGAAATTCCCTCGAAAATGCTCTTACAGCCACTACTTTGTGTTATGCCATATCATATCTATCTATCTATCTATCTATCTATCTATCTATCTATCTATCTATCTATCTATCTATCTATCTATCTATCTGTCTCTATCTATCTGTCTATCTATCTATCTATCTATCTATCTATCTCTATCTATCTATCTCTATCTGTCTATCTATCTGTCTATCTATCTATCTATCTATCTATCTATCTATCTATCTATCTATCTATCTATCTATCTATCTATCTATCTATCTATCTATCTACCTACCCACCCACCTACCTACATACCTACCTACCTACCTACCATCGACCTATCTATCTACCTACCTACCTACCTATCTATTAGTAGTAGTATCTATCTATCTATAGTATCTATAGTATCTATCTATCTATCTATCTATCTATCTATCTATCTATCTATCTATCTATCTATCTATCTATCTATCAATCTATCTATCTATCTATCTATCTATCTATCTTTGCATGACTAGTTTTTTTTTCTGTCTGTCTGTCCTTCTGCTCATTACTTACGATGTGAACAACGGGCTGAGGATGTTGGTATAAATATATTTTAGGCGGGATATCCCGGAATGATCTGCTTTTTGTCAACTAACAAATGCATTCGATAGAGTGAAAACCACAATTACCATCCTCATAACCTTAAGCTGAACATTAATTTTGTGCCAATAATAACCTTGTAATTGTAGCAAATCATAATTTTCGGACTTCTAAAATGTTGTTTTTGTTTTTTTCTCCATGTTTCAATACTAATCCGAAAACTGGGATACTAGACTGCCGCTTTCAATGAACAGGGACGAATTCAATTTCCGAGAATTGTCAATATTGCAGACGACGGTACTTTTTGTCCTTGCATTCAAACCACATTGAAATAACGAATTCTCAGTAACGTTGATCAAAGAATATAGGCAACGGCTAAACACGCCATCTAAATTGCACATTCTTTCTTCAAATGTTACTTTTGCTATTCATCAAAGAATATGCGGCTTACGAAACATGTCGCCTGAGGGCGCTTCGGCTTTCGAAGAACTACTACACAAGGTGTTCTTAATAAGGCTATAGTTCAAGGTTCAAAAATTAAGTATTTATAAGGGTAATGTTTACGTCAGAGTCACAAAGTTTGGAGTAAGCTGAACAAAGTACGTATAGGGCGCTATATCTATGGCGAAACGCTAGATTTTCTGGTTTTACAAGAAAAAAAGACTGCAAAATCTTACGTTCATTGAGAGATTAAAAAATGAGTTATAATAAATAGTAGAACAGAAAATTATTTTTCAAAACGTGGGTATCCCGCCTCGAAAACTGTCCGTCTGGTATGATCTACCGTAAACCCGTTATTAAAATTTAATGGTAATAGTAATAATGCATAGCAAGTTTAAAAACAATTGGAAGAGTGGTTTCAGAGAAGAAGACATTTGCCCAAAAATAGGAAAAATTAACTCTAAAATACAAAAATGAAAATTTCACTACCATTTTATCACATCTATTTTAAGTCACCCTAAGAAATCTGCAAGATAAGTTTCAACCAAATCTGGTCCTTGGTTTTTATGCTCGATTGCATATTTTTGATACTAACATGCTCATTTGAACGAATTCACATCTTCATCCTTGGGTGCATCTGTACACCAACTCGTAAGGTGGTATGTGCTACAGTTTTTGATTTTGATGTCGACGGACATAAAGACATACATACAAACGTGCAAATGAGATGCAAATAAGACTGACTCACCGTATAAGTTCTCTTTAGTATATGTACATAGGAAATGTGAACTAAAAACCCCGAACAGATCTCGATTGAAGCAAACAAGCTATATGAAAACCATACATTTCACACATTCTCAATCACCTGAAATTGTAGGGGACACATGTACAAGTGCAATTCCTCCCACTCTAGCATCCTGGGTAGAACACAGCTAGGATCGGAAAATGTCGGCCAACGGGAAAACCCGGCCCGATCCGAGTCGACCTAAGACGAATTCCGGACAGCCCGACCCCGCTAGGTCATGATTTGTAAGTCCAATTTTGTCACATGCCTTGTCGCTCCCTGTTCGGTGATACAAGTCCAATGTCAGAGCACAGCGTAGACCATTCACAGCAAAATGTCGAAGAAATGTCATGTGAACCGAACAAGAGCTATGTCCGAAAATTACCCACTTCTACGTGCGCCTGGCGTGAAATTTAAATCTACTCGTAGATTTGCCTGATGAGGCAAGCATTAGAAACATCTACTCTCCATTCTATAGGGTACTGATTATATGGGGAATGTGTAAGGAAAAGCAAATTCTACAAAGTGTACAAAACATTGGACTGCCTCGATAAAAAAATCATCTGTTTTGGAAGAAGATAATTTGTCACAATTTAAAAATACGTGAGCAATAGAGATTTCTGATATCTTTCAACCAAATGTAAATTTAATCTCTACATTAAATTTTTGTTTTCTCTGTCCTCTTTGACACAAGTTTTTCAATCTCTTGATAAACTCAATATTGCAGAAACAGGATTTTGATACCCTATATGAATAAAATGCATAAAATGCATTCTATGCATACAAATGATTATCCGATAAAGCATATTTTACTCTTTAAATGTTAAGTAAAAAGAGGTCGTGGAGGAATGCTCTGAGCAGATATCATTACCAGTGTACAGGGTCTACAACAAAACTTAGCTGTTTTGATTTCATCCTTTATTATCACAGAAACATATATTTTGATCGACTTACGTCCAATAAATCATTTTGACATTTAACCGTATTAATATCATGCTTTTCATTAGAAGACTGGCGGTAACTCACTAAACAGACCGTCACATGGTTTTCTTGTACGCACTTAGTGAACTGTCCAAGGTATCGAGTTACAGTATTCGAAAGAACTTGATGACTGTTATAAAAAAAATTCTTACATTTTGGAAACATATAGAACAGCAAGTCACAAACAGATAGTAAACCGACTGGGTTCACCGGAAAAGTGTCCGTACAGTGTACAAAAGCTGTCAACAGCTCTCTATAGAAATGTTAGTTCTCAACATTTAAGGATTTGTCCGGTTCCGACGAGAGGGCGAGCCATCTATGACTGTGCAGAAAGTGCTCCACCAATCACAAGCACGATGAGATTGCACGCAAATAGAGGCTGCTCATTCAGACGAGTTAAATAAAGTCTTTCCCGTCATTATTTGTTTCCCTTGACGAGCGAGGCAAATATACCGTCTTCGTTCTTCAGCAGGTTTACTGGCGTGTCGTATTCCACTACCTCCCCTTCACTCAGCACGAGTATCGTGTCAGAATCGAGAATTGTTGATACGCGATGCTAGCGAGACAGCAAAACAAAGAAACCATGAGAATAAGGTCTATATTTGGTGAAAGTTAGGTAATCAATATCAACTCGAAATAATAAAAGAAGTCAAAAGCGATCCCGAGGATTTAAAGTGTATGTCCTGTGGTGTATAATTGAGCCGATCTTGACAAGAGGGACCTGCATGAAAATCAAGAAACTCATAGTATCCTTTTGATGATCTATACGATATTTCCAACAAGGAACTATATTTTATCAATGACATCCTCCCTCTTTTCTTAATACTTTAATTGGAACCCCTGATCACTGTTTCTGTAAGTCTGTAAACACGGTCTAATGCAAATGAGCTACCATGTTCAATGATTAAACCAGTCCGTCAACATCTCACAACTTATATACCATATTAATATGTATATCGCAAGGTATTGACCGACTCATATTAAGTAAAGAGATTACCATTGATAAAGAAGTACAGTTCTTTCTTGGAAATATAAAGTATATCACAAAGAGGATATGTAAATTTCTATATTTTCGTACATGTCAATGTGACCTGACTTTCTTCAGAAAAGTGCCATATTTACTGTAAGAAGAGTACTGATTGGTGTAATGAACACTTCTTCTGAAATGGCCGGTCAGTGCTAGTTTATTTTGATCACGCAAGCCAGATGTACTGCTCACAAATGCTTCGTCGAACTCTAAGCTTGGGTCAGGTATAATAATGGGAATGTTGTTATGTAAGATACTCACGGCGATCGTAAGCACAGTCATGTCATGGAATGCAGTCGCGACCACATTCTGTAGAATGTCGTCCTGAAATGAAATCGGGAAAAAAAAACATTAATGATAAGTCGCCATGCACTCCCGTGGTGGCCAATGGGTTTTACACAATATGTTCAAAAGCTTACCATTATTTGGTGAAAGTAGCTTGGAAAGGTGACGAGTTCCGAGCTGTGATCGAGAGCGTTCTGTTTGTAACGCGATTTGAGCTAATTTGGGAGAATTGGATCTCTATATTTTTCAAATTTCTCAAAAGTGTTGAGTGCCCTTTAGCTGAACGTTGCAATATTACAAATTACTTGTAAAATGAGTGCGATCCTTAAAGAGAAAAGCATGTGAGCTTACATTTTCAGATTAAACTGACATTAGTTAATTATCCAATTATCCCAAATTCGTTCCAATCGTGTTTTGTCTGAAAGTTAGAGTAACATAGAATCTCTTGAAGGGCCACTAACTGTAACTTTTGACGATTTCTTTCCGACCACA
Source organism: Ptychodera flava (assembly GCA_001465055.1). Taxonomy (NCBI): domain Eukaryota; kingdom Metazoa; phylum Hemichordata; class Enteropneusta; family Ptychoderidae; genus Ptychodera; species Ptychodera flava. The sequence continues at coordinate 377,177 of LD368551.1, forward strand.
ATTTTGTTTTTCATGTTAAGTTTTTGTTCTGCTCCCGAAAGTGTGCTGAAACGCCAACTATTTCGCTTGTCATCAGTGTCTAATCTATGAGTGAAAAGAAATGCATTTTTATTCTTTTATATTTGAATTCTGATCCTGACCAGATTTCGCTCGTCAAGAACACCGAATCTGTGGATGCAGTCTGTACAACAAGCTGAGTTGATGAGTTGAACACTGTAACTCAACATGCCTTGCGGAGACTGTATGGTGAAAAAAACACAAAGGCTATACAGATAATGGCCTTTGAAAGAAAAGATTGTGATTTGGGTTCATAGGTCACACTGGTTCCCGATAAAAGGAATGGCAAATGCCAATGAATAAACTTTTCATGGGTTAGCACGTACGGTAGATATCACAGAATAACATAGAGGGCGCTACACCATTAACGCGACCGTCGACTCGGACCGGACCGTGAACTTCGTTTGTCACCTTGACAGTAGACACAAACGAAAATTGTATACGAAAAGTCTAAATGCAATTTGTCAGTGCCAACCAAAGTTCTACAATCGAGGTTAAAGTTATCCCTGAATGAATTATGTGTTTTTTTCTCAGTATGTGACTCTCCCATATTTGTTTTCAATACATTTTAACGGATTAATGGCCAATGAACATGAGCGCTGTGAGACTTTTGGATCCGATTTGCTGAAGACACGTCTGAATGACTGAATGACGATTCAAGAACATGAAATATTGAAAGAACAGTAGCTTTTGTTTTACAACAAGCACGAAAAATTAAAGAAATTCAACAGCGATTAACAGTACAATTTGAAACCAAATCCACGCGTTTATACTTTTGTTCATCCATCAGTTTCTACATATTCCTGTGAAAACTGTGACACCTCTACACCTACCGTCTTCATGTCTATAGAAGCTGTAGCTTCATCCATGACCAGAATCCTGGCTTTACGTAAGAATGCTCTCGCCAGGCAGAAGAGCTGTCTCTGACCAACACTCAAATTCTCTCCGCCTTCCGATATTTCCGATCCTGTAACGGGAATTCATTTGGAATCTGGTTAAAATGCACGGTTTTCCTCCATGAAAGCTGAGAAGTTGATAAAAAATAAACCAAAGGCGTTCGAATCACTCGAGCGCAACGCTTGTTAAGTGTCACTTAGTTGAGGAAGGTCACGCTTTGAAACTCCACTTATCGTACCGGAACCAGAAAGTATAATAATGGTAAATGACCTTTTCCAATTTAAAATTATTAAAAGAAAATATATATTAATGTACAGCTGCCCAGGTTTTTCAACAAAGCCCTCAGCATGTATAATTACTGACAGTGAGACTAAGCCATCCTTTCTTATGAAAATAATATTCATAGAACCTACTCAAGAAAAACAGTCTGCGAATATGCTTCTAGTCGCTGGAATCATAAATTTGTACGTAGTCTTAAAAAAAAAGACACCTCATATGCGAGTGTTGACTAATATTTAATGTGGGACGTATTTAAAGATACAGTCGTCGGAACTGCGCTTAAAGGTCGCATGGGACCCATACGACCAATGTAAACACTGTATCCAGGGTACGATGGTGATTGATGAAAGTTAAAACATGTTTGTCATAATCTACATCGTATAATTTAAATGTTGCAGATATGATGATGAGGTACATCTAGATATCGTGCATACATTGTTTGTAAGAAAGAAAGTCGCACAGGCGCAGTTCCGATGACCGTTTCCCTTTAATGCACGCAAACAAGTATTGTGAATGGCTACATTTGCCTTGCCACGTGGCAAATCCGTGAACTGTATACATCCATGTCATATACCACTATCAAGATACCCGATTGTCAACCAAACGATTCGGTGGAGCCAAGCAGTATATAGATCAGCTATCAATTTACAAAACCAGTACTCATATGCGTCAACTTTACATTACCTAGTTGTTGATCCAGTTCCATGACGGTAGATTTCAACTGGGCGATTTCTAGTGCTTCCCACAATTGCATGTCATCTTTACTGCCCTCCGGGTCTAGGTTAAACCTTCATATACAGTTACATAAATATTAATTTTTTCCTTGTTGATTCTTCTATTCGGGTACGATGCTCAAGAGAAATACAACGTGAAATGTTGAGGTATGACGGGTCGAGACACTATCTTTCCTGAACGTAAATTCTAGTACCTATATACACTCAATTGACATTTATGCACAGCATTCATACAACCGTTATTCGTACATAAAGACTCAAGACAGTAAGTGCCTCAACATTGAAAGACTTTAACATTCAAACTTTCTGCAAGAATACTTTTACCAAGAATAAAACTCAGGGGTCACAGTGAAAAATTCTGCCAGTGTACTAGAGACACAAATTACCCAATATTCCCCGACACTTAAAATTCAAATTGGTCGCCATTCCTGTGTTAAATCTTTTTGGGTACAATATATTTTCAATTTCTACAAAAATAAGCTGGTGAAACCTTTGAGCTTCAAAATGAGCCCCCACAAATGGTAGATCAAAAAGGTATTGTTAAGTTTCAGAGTCCGAATGTCTGTCTCCGAGGCGCATTACACCTGAACATGGAAATCTTGGCAACAAGACAGGTTCCAATGCCCTGTTTAAGGTGAGTGTCAGATATGGAATCTCCTTTGATGGTTGAATGAGGAACACATGGTTACCTGATAGTGCCAGTGAATAATATAGGATCTTTAGGAATGATAGCCATTCTATATGTAATTTACATGACTGACACTAATCTAGTGTCATTTGACTCTATCACCAAGTGGAAACCGTGACTGCACGACATATTTCTACGTTCGAATGTGAGAAGGGTAATCCCAAATATGAAAAAACCTGTCCTGCATGGTTACCTGATAGTGCCAGTGAATAATATAGGATCTTGAGGAATGATAGCCAGTCTATATGTAATTTACATGACTGACACTAATCTAGTGTCATTGGATTCTATAACCAAGTGGAAAATCATGGCTGCATGACAGATTTCTATGTTTGAAGTGAGAAGGGTAATCCAAAATATCGTAACAAAGACAGCCCTGCATTGTTACCTGATAGTACCGGTGAATAATATAGGATCTTGAGGAATTATAGCCAGTCTCTTACGCAGTGTCAGCAAGGGTACGTGTGATATATCGATGCCGTCTATAAAAATACGCCCTTTTGAAAGAAATAAAAAATACAATATATATATATATATATATATATATATATATATATATATATATATATATATATATATATATATATATATAAGCTCTTTGTTTGCCTTCTAAAGCAAGCTGTGCGAAGATGTATTCAGAATGCAACGATTGTTCTGTGTTCATTCTCTTTCCTAAGAGCCGTACACGAGGTGATTAATTTTCTTTAAAACCCTGGTATGGAGTAATTACGCCTCTTCCCTCCCCCCTCTGATTCGTAAACAATGAATCAACACTAAACTGCAACTATCTTTACCCGAGTAAAATAATCTTATATATACCTTTATATGTGTCAATGATTCTAAAAAGAGATAAGGCAAGCGAGGACTTTCCACTTCCGGTGCGTCCACAAATGCCGACCTTAAAATTGAAAACAGAGTAATTATTGATTGATAATCGTAGGTCAGTTTTCTCTGATTTATGCAAGCCGATACGTATTGAACGGAGACAATATTCTATGAATGAGGTAGATTTATTTATATTTATGCATAAACTCGTACAAAATACAAACATACAAACAGAATACGTATACACATACATACACATGTACATGTGTGCATACATACATACATACATACATACATACATACATACATACATACATACATACATACATACATACATACATACATACATACATACATACATACATACATACATACGTACATACATACATACATACATACATAAACCAAGGTAAAATTGACCACTGAGATCTGTGTTGTCTGCAAATTACGACAAACCTTTTCGCCAGCTTTGAACTTCAAGGTGATATCGGTCAGTACAGGGTCAAGGTCAGCGGCGTAACGAACGCAAACATCTTGATAACGTATGTCACCATCGACCGGCCACTCTAACGGGGGATTCGACGTTCCTATAGGAAATGGGTATATAGTACATTTGTAAGCCATCGAATTCCCAAGTGATATTTTGAACAGGGACTGTGCGAAATGTGAAAACTCAAATTAGAATTTGGTAAAGTGATATTTGGTATGCTGACGTATGCGTACAGTAATTTGATAAAGAAACAGATAGACAGAAAATTAAATAAACTGTCAAAAGATACACAAAATTAACAAAAGAACGAAGGTATTGATACAAAATCAATTCCGTGAAAGATACGCTGGGGAACCCAATTTCTTGTAAAACAGCCATTTTACCTTCATAAGTTTCATTTTCGCAGTTGGTGTAATAGCTAACTCTCTCCACTGTATTCATCTGCATCTCACAGTCGGCTATTTGCCGAATCAGAAAATTCAGAAAACCCGAGATCTGCAAGGAAGAAAGGGAAGATTAGCAGAGTAAGCTATAAATACTACAAAACTTCGTATTGATCTGCGTGAATCAGACAAAGTGTAACTTTAATGCAAAATTGGGTTTGTACGTATACTCAGTCTCCATTACAACAGTGGGGAAACAAAAGGCAAATTCCACTTTCCCCGGTTTTATTGTGGCGAAGTCAGACAATATTGGGTACGGCTCAGTCAAAGCTGAGAAATTGTCAGACACACTTTGATATTTAATTCATTCCGCAACTCAGTGTGTCTGTCTCTGCATTGTATTATAACAATATTCCATTATTGCCTGAATATGTGGGAGCGGAGCACGCGAAAGCACCGGGCTGTGACACTTTTCCGACATCATGCCAGACATTAGGAGAGCTGATGATCCCCCGTCCCACAGGCAGGAACGTTTTCCCCTTAAGACACACAGTCACATTGTAAGACAGACTCCATTTTTTGGCAAATGTGAGAAACGTAAATGTGGCCTCATTTCTGGCAGAAACTGTCCGCAAAAATATTAATATTTCACGTGTCGAACGATTGATGCATATTCTTGCAAAATTAAATTTACACGAGAAAGTGAATGACATATGTATTTTCTCAAAACTAGAGCAGTCCCAATGGTAACGGGAAATATAAATGGAATGACAAATTTCATGCGTGCCCAAGTCCAATGCATGAGACTTAGATTAGAGGAACATGTGTCGTATACGCAATTTTTGTGTATTGTCTCTGACGATCGGATGAACACACATATATAAAGCCTGCAAAGAATCAATTATTGACATCAATGTGGTGTTTATTTTATCAATGCGATATTACCACGAGTCAATACCTTAAGAATGTTCACGTTACCTGCAAGGCATATGACAAAGCCAGGCCAACGAGACTTGGTTCAAGTCCACCTACAGCTGATGTTATCAGCGTAGCCATTCCAGATACTAAGACTATCAACGAACCGCATACGTCCTGAATGTAAAATGGAAAGAAATCAAATTTACAGTTGTTACGTGATTGATCAGAGGACCATATGGTTGCTGAGCTTATACATATGTTTCCTAAGTTTACCCTGTTGATCGATGAACTTTCTGCACTCTAACTCCAGCTGTTACAAGTGTGTAATTACTTCCAGTCATTTCAAATCATCTAGATGAAGGTGGATTTGATTTTATACTAGTTTTAAACGACAAAAGTGTTCAAAACAGCGTTACGGTCAACAAATCAATAATCTGCATGCCTGCTGATGTAGCTGCGAAAACTCACCAATCTGACGGCTATCCATCGATTTGTCATTTGCAGGAAGATGTAAGCCAGGTTGTTGTATCCGATTTTATGCACAAGGCGTCGGCGGAAGCGTTGCTGAACCCTGTTCCGTTGAACACATGTATTGGAAAGTGACACCGTTAAATGTGTTCGAACTTGATGTTTTGCAATTTGGCGTACATGTCAATCAATCAGACAAGCAAGCAAGCTATCAATACACGCATCAAAAATGTTCAATTGCGCCAGCGCTTTACAAAGACCAGAGTTGCTTAATATGCTCTGCTATAGATGAATCTTAATGCACTACTTAAAACTATCACGTTTGGTTACTGGCAAAATTCTACTTTGGTACACTGTTCTAAGTGAGAGGGCGGGGGTGGGTGGGGTGACAGTATGTAAGATAGCACGATCGCCATTGCTGTACGTTGTACTATACTTGACATAGCATTTAGTCATCAGGTTGAAGAACTCTGACTGAAGCTTTGGGATGGATAAGGCAAGGTATATAGCCAGGAACAGTGTTTTCAGAGCTGCATTTGTGATTCAGAAGGATCTTATCAACACATGTGTTGGTATTAAATTCATAAAAAAACTTTTTTAGTCAGAAGATAGGCATTCTGCCATTAATATAAGTCATATTAATATCAGTCATATTATATTTTAGTAAGTGTGACGTTGCATGTCGTTCTGAATTAAGGGACAACCCCGGCCACGGACTGAACTTGTATCTTGAGGACAATACACATTGAGGCTGCCCTACCTAGGGGATACTACCATAGGAAAGGTATATAGACATGCACCATGGTTTTGACCCCCTCTTTTGGCGCCCAAATAGATTTTTAACAATTTGAAAGAAAATGTTGAGAGAGTGTATAGTTTTGCTTCCCGTTTGATTGTAGCACAACACTTGACCCAACCGGAGCCCATTTTAGGAAATATAGAGTGCTGACCTAAGTATTTGACCAAACATGTGGTCTTATGATCTGACCCTATCTAAACTAAAAATTGTAGAGTCATACTTTTACAGTGCAATTGTATATAGTTTGAACTGTCAATGGTTCACTTGTAACCAATTGAGGTGAGTCCCCCAGGGCACTGTGTAGGCGTCAAGGTACCCGTTTACCAACGTAACCAAGCCCCATTTTTCATATTTTCGAAGCCGCGGTATCTCACCTGTATCCTCTGATTGTAGACAATCCTCCCAATGATTCGGAGAAATGTGCAAATATTGGAGATTTTGTGACGCTGTCCAGTCGCTGTAGTTCTCTGTGGGATTACAAAAATTGGTTTTGTCAGGCTTACGACAGGTACTTCACATTTCTCTCGTTGTGACATAAAGTGAAACATTTAAAGGCATACTTTGAAAACTTTGTTTTAAGCAGACATGTTTTTGTCGAAACTAAACACTACAGTAGATTCGTTTTGTAAAAAGTCGCGATCGTCCTTTCAATGTCGGCGCGCCCTCTCGCGACTGGATTTGACACGTCATCGACCAGACATCGAACATCCACTGTAGCTGGATAAATCAATCGGAAACAAGCCTCAGGCAATCTTATTCGAAGGTAGTGGACCTACCTTGATGTGTTGATGTAATAATTTTGGATAAAGACATATCCGATAAAGACAGGGATAAAGAGCAGCAGGAATAGGGGCGTAACGACAGCATTGACAATGATTGCAGCAAGAACTGCAATGGTGACATCGAGTAAATTTTGCACCGTCTGCCACAGCCTCTGTTCAACGAAGAAAAGAGAGAAAGTGGAGATAGGGAAACCACATACATAAAGGTTAAGAAAATTAGAATAGGACAAATCAAAACAGAGCGTTCAAACGAGTGGAAATGATATCAACCTACCATATCGATTATCTGAGTATCATTAGAGAACCGGTTCAGGATCCGACCGACTGGCGTTGTGTCAAAGAAGCGCAGCGGCAGGTGGATGACATTGCGAAGGAGGGCTTTGTAAATTCTTTTGGCGGCTAGTATCAGGGTGACGACAACCCAGGTAGAACACACAGCCAGCAAGAAAATGTAAATCACGGACAGGGCCGCGTAGCCGCTGATCCAGTAGTTCAAATCATCGTCGATTTCTTCCTGAAATAGACGAAAAGGAGCATGATGCCTATACAGACCGTCTTCTTTCGGCAGATCACTATATGGATCGGCTGTAATGTGTATCATTGCATTTTGCATGTGCAGAAGTACAGATAAGATAAAATCAAACCATATCAGAATTACATTTGAATATATTATATTCAAATGTATTATAATATCACATTTATTCAAATATTATTCTGGAATCGTATACTTTTACCTTTAATTTACTATAACGTAAATTGTTAAGCACCTATATTATGCCACATCTGCAAAATCGTGTACAGTGACGATGACGACAACGAACATGATTATGTTGATGATGATGATGATGATGATGATGATGATGATGATGATGATGATGATGATGTTGATGATGATGATGATGATGATGATGATGACGATGATGATGATCGTAACTGTCGTTTTGTTCACTCATTGTCGACATACTTAATTCCTACCTTAGATAAATTGCTGCTCACATTGGCTCCAGATTCCGACCAACGTGATAACCAAAAGTTGGTGATGGTTTGCGCTGTCACCTTCGAAATCATGAGCAATAAACCAATGACAAATAACGGAAGTTTGACTGCTTTCACGTATAACATATAGACACGCCACGACACTGAACCCCTTTCGCGTTCTTCTTCTGCAATAATTTTTGCCCCGGCTGCAAAGAAAAAATGAAGACGCAACCATTAAAGTAAAAATGAATGTTACAAATTACAATTATTTTCAGAGAGAAACAGTGGCAGAATACCTTTCTAAGTTGCAGTCGGCTGCAACTGTCACATTGTATTATGAAACGGGCAAAATGTGTGCAAAAGTTCCTTGTAGTATCCTTCAAACAATTTCATCATTAATATATCACGTGATTCTGTCACCTTTCATTGCAATATCCTCAACTTCTTTTTTTGCCGAGATCTGTCTCATAAGATTCAGCCTCTCCACGTCGGCCGTTTCAGCTTCGGATTCACTCTCTTGCTCGGATTCACTGAGGACTGTCAGGGTTCGCTGCCACGATGCGTACAGTTCAGGATCGTTTGTGGCGATGTCGTTCAGGTCCCCCTGCCTTATTATCTTACCGCCTTCCATGACAACAACCTGTTATATAGAAACAGCATCACTGTCTTTCGGTATATTGCCCGGTAAGCCTGATGACAATGATTTATAACTGAGGCCTGATGGGATATTGTTTACGGTGGCGAATGGACATAACAATTCAGAGAGCCATATTAAAATGAAACGAGTATTTTCTATTTTCGCAAGATCCGAGAAAGAAAGTGCCCATATTTTACGTGTATAGTGGCTGACCAATCGCGTCTAGGGTAGCAGTATTTGCTTTAAATATTTTATAAACTTGATAAATGCTACTGTCTGGTTTGGTAACTTGAACACCATCAGAAAATATAAAGACGGCGGGATTTATCAACAGCGTTTATCGTTTTCTGTCATGTACATTAACTTTTCACGACACTGCATGAAACGTCGGAAGAAGAATATAATTTCATTTCCACGTTTTACAGATGTCGGGTATTTGTGAGACTCGGAATTATCTCTATCTTTCCTCTGTCTGATAGACCGTCGGAGGAGGAAGCCCGTCACTTATAGTAAAGAGGAATTTTTTTATATTAGCATAACTCGAAAACTTGACAAACCTTATCGGCATTCTGTATATGCTGAAGTTGATGAGTCACTAAAATGACTGTTCGTTCTTCTTGTAATAAAAATCGTTTGATGCCTTCTTCCATGACCTGTCCTCCAACGTGCACGTCGAGGGCTGACAACGGGTCGTCCTGAAACGAACATTAACCATTTCGAAGGAGTTGCGTTTCCTCTTCACCAAAGTCTATCCGGGGGATCTTTTCGTTTTAATTCAGTCTAATCAGAGTGACACTGATCTGAGTACACCTTATGCTAACTTCTAGATATATTTTGTGATTGCTATTGACTTTCAGACCATTGCGTAGTGGTATATTTTAACCCCTGACCAGAGTGAGATGTTTGAAGTGGAACAAGCCATTATGACATTTAACTTTTCTATGTGATCTCGCGAAATTTTATGATGATTGGTATTAAAGGTAAACAGTCACCTGTAATTTAAATATGCCCATATATGGTTAAAAGGGCGTTCCTTGGTATTCAAAATGCCCATGTTAGGGCGCTGTTTTTAAAAGCGGCCACCCGCTTAAAGTCTGTGATTGGTTAGATTGTTACTTTCCATTGTAACGGTGGCAAAATTGGAACAGGTGACAGTATACCTTTAAGCCTTGTAGGTTAGGTCGGGTCACTCATGGAGATAAAATATTTTTTACCTCCGTGGGTTACTGTTATCACATAATCTTTTGGCAGGGACTCTTACATGACCCAAACGCGTATAGATGCATATCGTGAGCACATCGATGCTCAACGCAGACGCAGATAAGCGGTTGCTTCTTTTCGGTGTGCAAAGTTAACAACTATACATGACGTGCTCACCAACATGATGATATCTGCTTTGCTGTACATCGCTCTTGCTATGCTGACTCGTTGTTTCTGTCCTCCGCTGAGGTTGATGCCTTTCTCTCCAATCTCCGTCTTATCGCCGCCAGGCAGAATATCGATGTCGGGTTGCAACGCGCATGCGTTGATAATTTCTTGGTACCTTTTTGAATGAATATGTTTCCATTTGTAGCAATAAAGGTTGAGCCGACAGGGGGTATATTTTTCCTAGCAAATAATGTCATCTTGTGACAGTTTCCATCTTTCACTACTACCAATATTACATAAATTATCGCTACAAGATTAATATGATCACGCCATACCATACGGAATGGCAGTAAATACTTGGTAACATTCTATAAGACAACGGAAATATCCAAATGGGTGAACGCTTACGTACATATGATATTCCACATTAGCCTAGAGCTTACTTTACAATTGCTTTGTGTGGTAGTTTTGTAGCATGGTAGCGTTGAACATACAATATAGAAATAACGGGCGACGCGCTGACCATTAACGTTTATTTGTGGGCAAGGGCGAGAGGAAAGCCAAAAATTAACGGACGAGGCTTGCCGAGCCCGTTAATTTGGCTTTCCTCGAGCCCGCGCCTATAAATAAACGTTACTGGTCAAAGCGGAGTTTGTTATTTCCGTTATATTATCAGCGAACCCAAGAAAACCGTCAAAATTTCCGAAAATTTCAGGAGCGAACGACAACTGGGCCCCAGAAACTGAGCAATACGCGACGCACTGTCACGCGCGCTGTAAAAAATTGGCTAATCCGGAGATGTTTTCAGAAAAAAAGTGTCTCAACTTGACCTACAAGTGCTCTATTTTATTTTGTGATTGATTATGATTTACGTTTGAGCTGTAAAGTTACGATACTTTGAGTTGTTAATCTTATTATTCATATTCACGTATTTGTTGTCAGTACGTGGTTCAGCTCGACCAATCAAAATGCGACGGGCAGGGCATGGTAATATAATTTGCGTTATTTACCTTGAATGATCATACGGTTCTCCGAATAAAATATTGTTTCTCAGACTAGCGTTCTGCAACCAGGCTTTTTGTGCTCCGTATGCAACTGTGCTTTTCTTTCTGTAAAAAATTGTACATATTTACTAATAATAACATAAATAATTTATCGCTATATTTATTCCTAGGACATTTTTAGACTTTTAACATTTAAAGAGGCCTGGATATTGTCCTTGTTAAATATTTAGACCATACGCACAAATGCACAACTCTGTGCATTTCCTTCGTATAACATACAACATTGCAACTTATATGAAGGCATTTTAATGGACAATGATGGTTTTGCATCATCAGGGACATAGCCCGTGGCCTCGCCTGAGTTACGGTATACGCTACGCTTTAACCGTGATCGAGAGGTCCTACATGACTACCGGGGACAGTGTTAATGTAGGTTAAGGGGAAAGTATGATTCGTTACTTTTGAATATGTGACATTCCTAAAACATCTATTTCCACCACAATATTTTGAAGAACTAAGTGGAGGGACAGTTACTGACGGTTTTCTCTTTAATGCAACCATATTTATTAAATGTCTTCAAATACTGCCTTATGTGATCAACCGAAGACAGCATAGTATAGTAGTAGTACCGAGCTCAGTCTTATTAGAGCATTAAATGAATCAGTCAACACCACGTGAGATATCAATTTCATGACGTCATGGATCTTCTTTTCACTTCGTCATGGTAATTGATGTGGTGTTAACAAATCGATGCAATTTGAATTAATATTTAGTTTAAGGAAAGTTTAACGACATCCAATGTTCTCACCGATTAAACTGAACGGTGCCAGAAACCGTGGTCATCTCTCCCAGCAATGCAGACAACAGAGATGACTTACCAGAGCCTACTAGACCCACAATCATCGTTAACTTGCCTGAAATATAACGAAATGAATCAATAAATCAATCAATCAATCAATCAATCAATCAAATTCCATCGATCGATGTATTGATCAATATATAAATTACCTAGAAAAATATATAATTCTGATTAATATCACTCAGTCAGCTTTTCTAACGTTACAAATATTAAAATGAAGTTAGAGAAAAATGAAATCTACCCGAGGTCTATGTAAGCTCTTTTATCATGATCGTGTGTTTGCATTGTCTTGTGTTCCCATGACCTCACGCGAAGGACCCTCACCTCCTTGAGGAGACCTTTCTCACACACAACGCAAAGCACAATAATAAAGATATCTTACCAACAGGGATATCCAAGTTAATATCTGATAACACAGGTACATGGTTTGTCATGTCCCACGTGTACGAGCCATTGCGTATCTGATGATGGAGAGAAAACCGACCTCGTTAAAATTCAAACAATTCCGATAGGGATATGTTGCAGTCATTAATTCGTGGAATCAGAAATGAAAAGAACAAGGTCCCGGCAAATCTAGGAAAAACAATGGCAATTTCTGTAAGGCTGAAAGATGGTAACAATGCTGTGATATGAAAAGAGTGGATGGATTTTGCACTCAAAACATTTTTTCTCAGCACAACTGCTGAATGTAGAATCTAAAGTGGCGTATATCAAACAGTTTTGGCGACAATTTCATTGGATCTCATACTGTATGATTATGATGCTTATAGACCGCTCACCATTATCGCGACGTCATCAAAAACATTGGCTGTTGAGGGAGCATGCCGATTATCAACCAGCGATGTTTCTTGTTCAAACGAACCATACGCCTTAACCTCATTGGACAGCAACTTTGTCTTGTCCGTGGCATTGTCTTCGTCATCCGTCAAATCAAAGTCTTCTTGGTCGATCGAATTCAGCTGGAAAGTGAACAGCAATTGCCATATGCACTACTCCGACGATGTGAAAGCGACTACTAAATACATTTAAAGGGAGAGGGGTCGTCAGCATTGTGCTCAAAGGCTGTATAGGACCCATAAGACCAATGTAAACAATGTGCCCAAGAAACGTTGGCGAATGCTGACAGTTAAAACGTGTTTGTCATAAAACACATCGTGAAATGTAAATGTTGCGGCTATTTTGACATGCTGAATCTAGATATCGTGCATGAAATGCATTGTTTTCGAATGAGAAAGTCGCTGGCGGGTGAAGTTGCGACGACCCCTCCATCTCCATCCATTCTCCATCCATTCTACGCTCACTGAATACGTCAACTGTAAGTGCATTGTGACGTTTTGTTGAAGAGTTTGGAAGTCTTTGCTGTACGGTGGTAGAGAAGAGGGCACCTGTGTTTAGCACGGGTGACCAATGATCACCTACACTGAAGTTTTTATTCAAAATATTCATAATAGTCCGATAAATTCTTCGAAAGAATATAAATGATAGAGATATAGGAAGACCACGGTGACTGCCGAAAGTGATGACAAGAATCTACGAGTTAAAAACGTACGAATCATAATTGGTCAAATAAGCAACTTGCACCGGGAACCGAAAATAACAAAACCAGTAAGCTTAGCATCTGTAGTTTTCATAGAATTCGACGACACTTGTCAGTCCGGAAACCTCCTGTGTTTATTTGTTCATTTCATTTACATCCGTATTATGGTGTGAATGAATGAAATGCAACACACTGACACTGAAACTGCTCCAAGTTAAATCTTGTCCAGTCTACGCTGCGAACTCAAGTTCACGGTGTATGTCAATAGGTTAACCAAACCGAGTGTAAGAAGATGCATCTGTAGCTGTTGTTACTCTCTTAGACTTTAACGTTGGTGTCGCTATTTACTACATTTCGCCCAGAAAGACCTGCATTTTTGTACCTTTGCTTTCTCCACCGAGTCTATTGAATCTTCTTGAGCACTGATTTCTGCAGTTGAGTCGATGTCAACCGACCTGAACGGCGTTCTGCCATCGTTTTCCTCGACTTCGCTGGCCACGAAGAACCGTTGCAATCTGGAGAGACTGACGACAGCGTTGACGGTGTAACCGATCGTCATCGGAAGTATCATCAAAGGTATCACAAGTTGTTGGAAGAGCGCAAGCGCAGAAAACGTTACGTCCGGTGTGAGTGGGGTTGGACTGACGGCTGAATACACTGAAAATGACTATTAGAGAAAGGAAAAAGTTTGGAGAGACTTTAAGTCAGTTGTTTGCTCCAAAAGGGGGACAGAGTGGTCAGCAAGGGCATGTACAAAACATATTGACCGTTCATTATAAATATAGAACATGATACCACACCATTCTTGCCATTCTTGGAAGTACATATACGATAAGTTTACAATAATTGAGTTCAATCAACACATCCAAATTGGCGTTTTTCATTTTAATATCAGTGATCAGTATTATTTCTGTGGAACGAATAAATGCCACTACTTACTATAAGCGTCATCACAACCGGCGTAGCCATGGTTATAATCACTGTTACAAAGAAATAAATAAGTTCAGTCCAGCAACAAAAATAAATTGTCATCGGTGAATGTCTTTCGGATGCACTGATCAGTAATTGGTATGCGAAATTACCAGTATTTATATACCATGTATCTTCGAGTACATCGCACAGCGACGGTAGGTGATGGTTTAATGACTCTAAATCTACGCATATAAAGTGGAAAAGCTGTTGTCTGTGGTTGAAGCGCACTGAGCACGACGAAGAGATATGACTAAAAAGCATAGTAGCTCAGGGTCTGAATTCGTGTTGAAAATACAATAAGGTTTGGAGTAAGCCGATCGGCTCACCCTGAACATGTTCGAAACGGTACATTTAAACTCCGGGATAATATTGTGACATTGTCTCGAGTGTGAAGGGGAGGTTAATATTAATTATTCTCGACTCTTCAATCGTGTTTGTAGCATAAACGGTCGACAGAATGAGTATATGCTCGGGAAGTAAGTTCATGTAAGGCTGTGAAAGCATAGCATTTCTGAGTGAAACACGGACACTTTATACGTACAGGTAACAGCCATTAGGCCACCGAAGTTTAACATCTTTCGAACTTCAAGCTTTCGTACAGCTTCGATGGCAGCGCAAAACAGTTCCTCCCAGCCGTACAGCTTCAGCAACTTTATGCCTTGGAGGAGTTCGTTGCATTTCTTCAGACGCTCGTCGGCGTGTTTCTATGACAGAAAACATGGACAATGCAAAAATACCACCGTGACGTAATTCATTACCAGATTACAATTTTAAGTCAACTAATAAAGGAGAGATGGTTTCGAGGGAGTCTTATAATCTGTGTTAGGGACTTTTAAAGGGGAGGGGGTCGTCGGAACTCTGCTCAAAGGTTGCCAGGGACTACTGCGACCGATGTAAACACTGTATCTAGGGTACGTTGGTGATTGATGAAAGTTGAAACATGTTTGTTTACAATGAATATCGTGAAATTTAAATGTTAAGGCTATCTTGACGTGATTGCATGTAGATATCATGTATGAAATTCATTGTTTGTAAACAAGAAAGTCACACATGCGCAGTTCCGACGACCCCTCCCTCTAAAACTTGATAACATTTTGCATTGAGTGCACACAGGCTGCGTTGACGAGTTTAACTCTAGCTATCTGCACGAGATTTTCAAAGTAGAACGAGAAATTGAATTTTGTGAACGGATCAAAGAGGAAAATCCATGAAAAGTTATTGCTGATGGAATTTTAAATAAGCTTCAGCTGCATTGTTCCTTCCATTGCAATTTTATTCGATTATCTGAACAAACACCAGTTATGGATGACAAAAACTTTGCTTTTTCGTATAATATGGCGATTCTTACCAGAACTTGCCTCTGAGCTTTTGACATGGCTGTACCCACCATCATCTGTAGTGGTGTTGTGATCAGGAACACTGAAGCACCGATGAGGGCGGCATACCCAAGTTTGGAGTAGAGCAAAAAGAGAAGCAGTACAACCTGAAGATAATAGGGAACTGTTTTGAGACAACTGAATACTATCTTATTATATTTTGCAGCAAACTGTAGCGTCACATTATCCCCTGACATTGAAAAACGGTCACTCAACTACGGAGTGTTAAAGACTGTTGCCCACTCTTTCCCTCATCCCCTCACCTTCTTGTTCTCAAACAGATAGAAACATACACTTTCATAAAATATGCTGCTTACCAACCAGGTTGTTCTGTTTTTATGCGGTATCTCTGATCCAGAGATAAATAAAGTAGGTAAGTTTTCAAAGTTTACTTAAAACATTGTGGGAGCCGAGTTTGGTGTAGCATCATATACGTGTAGTTGTTTAATTAAAATGACTGATGCATTGACGAGTGTACAATGTATGTGTGGGCATACATGTAGAGTCTTTCAGTCTGAGTCATGTTTACATGCTAATATAATGATACTACCCTCTTGTTCATAAGTTCACCTCTTCTAGTTCATTAATTTTCTGGAAATTTGGAACGTACCTGGGTTGGTACAAGCCATAAATGGTGTGCGTATACATAAAAGAGATGGACGGACAAGGCATCGACCGACATGTGGTTGGTGATCTGTCCCATCGTCCTCTCGCCCCCTGTTATGGTCCAGCTGGCCAACCGCAATGACTTTTCATAGACGTGACACTGCGGCAGAAGAAAATGGTCAATGATTTGTTGGTTGGTTTGGGCAGCTGGAAATCAGACCTCTTCAGTTTTTTTTCTCTTTAATGAAGTCAAGTTAACATTTTGTTCTTGCTGACAAAGTTCACAATAATCACGAACAATCAAATGCTTGAAAACTGTCTATGTTTTTTTAGTATGAAGGTTTTGTCACCGTAAAATGAAATTTGAGTCCGGACAAAATTCAATTGACCTAACTAAAGTGGAGCCATCAGATTTCCATTCCACCACTTCCTGTCGGGAGTTAAGCTATCAAACGCTCACTCTAACTGAGCATTACTGTAATCGGAAAGTGAGTTGACTGGGCTTTTGAAAATTTTGGGGACTTTCAACGTTCTTTAGTGTAAAAAAAGATTACAGGTTCCAATTACGTTGTCTCTGTGGCCACCTGTGTCACTGTGGTTCCTTCTCAGTTCCGACATCGTTGCCCTTGTACAAGTCAGTTTGACAGAAAACTGACTTTGTGAATGCTTATAGAAATTACCTGTAGGGATGTTCGGAAGTGAACACTGTTGATCATCATGACGTACACTCCATACTGGAAGGTTAGAGACTTGAAGACGACAGCCAAGAAAATAACGACTACCATGACGAAACCATTGCGGAAGAATTCATACACTGTCACATATCGAGAAATCTATTGGAGAGAACGTTAGCGTCGGTTAGTTCAACCCATCTCCTTCGAAGACCCGCCGATCAAACCAACCATCCCGGTAACTGCAAAGAAGGCCGGCTGTGAGGCATAGCACTTTGTGGCACAACTCGGTTGGTCTGTAAAGGTTGTGATCTTTTACTGAGATTCAGACCAAGCTACTCAAAATGACCATCCATTATTTACATCAAACAACGACAACAATGTCTATACAATATCTATGACAGATTAAACTAATGCATCATTCTTCAGTGTCATATTTCGTTTTGGAAAACATTTGTCATGCGATGATATCAAGACCACTGATGCATGCACTAGGAATCAATGACGGAACGCCTGATACCATCGAGTATCACGAAAAAAAACATTGGCAATTGAAAATATATAGGATACCTAATATATACAAATACATACCAATGTAACAAATTATATAAAACAAACTTACCGACAACATCAAAATCATAGAATGAGTATATATACCTTATCACCATTAACGCGGTTGATAATTACAGAATAAAAAGGTCTAAAAACCATAACATAATATTATTCTCTGAAGTAAGGATTGAGAAAATGATTTGAAGATCAACTTTGCATTTTCAGATTACCTGAAACACTACTTATTAATGACCAATAGCTCCTGGCTACGACTAAGAAGATCATTACTACGTTGCGGGTCACGTTCATGTGAATCAAATTTCACATATAATTTCCCCATCCACTCAATTACCCATTCGGACTCACATCTATGTCGTCATCTTCGTCGTCGTTCGTTCCATAATACACCTCAGTGGCATAGGTAATGATGACGCCGATACCGAGTGGACCGACGAGTCCGAAGAAAACACTCATGAGCTGCAACGCCCCGGAGTGGACATGACTTCTTCTGTAGGCCGTACATTGCGTCCTGAATAAGGATGGTATGACGTTCTTCTTGGCAGCCCTCTCCTGTACAGGTTAAATTAATATATTAATAAATGGATAAATGGAGCAAATGACACAAAATGTAATGTACATGTAGTAAAAATCATTATCTGCTGTCGCCGCACAAAATATTCGAACTGAAACAGGTAAAAGTAGCTTTCTCAGCTTACTTGCTGACCTACCCACTTACTTATTTACCTAGTTGATTATTATGTTAGCTGGCTAGCTAGCTAGCTACCTGTTCCTACCTACTACCTATACCCATGACCACTTACCTACCTACATACATCATACATACATACATACATACATACATACATACATACATACATACATACATACATACATACATACATACATACATACATACATACATACATACATACTTACTTACTTACTTACGTATACTTACTTACTTGCTTGCTTGCTTCCTTAAAGACTGACTGACTGACTGACTGACTGACCGACTGACTTACGAATAACTAAGTAACTTAGCTTGTGAATACCCATATTAACTAGGATTTATAGGGCTTATCGGTGAGAGAAAAAAATAACTACTCAAGACTAAGCGTAACGAAAAGAGAGTCGTGCACAACCCTAGCGGCAAAGGTTTGAACAAGTGATCTTTGACAAAGTCTACGATATACACAACACGTCATTCCTAATCGATATAGCCTTTGCAGTCACCGTACCCTCTCTTTCCCGTACGCCTCAAGGAATCTCTTGTACTGGTACCCAGCGCTGTGCTCATCGGACATTGACCCCAGATCGTCCATTTCTAACGGACGCTTGTACCCGAGTGCAAACAACCAGTTCAGCCAGTTAAACGTCATCCGGGTGAACAAACTCGAGTAGTTGTGTGTAAATGTAAGATTCGTCTTTAGCAAATCGCCCGGCACTTCGTCCTCGCTCTCGTTACAGCAACATCGCAGTACCTGTAGGGAAAGCATGGAGAAAGCATAATTCAATCGGCAAATTTTTCATTCGATTTCTGATTCACAACTTTTGAGGTTGTAGCTACACAGTGATTGTATGTGGTCGTATACTTCGGCTATCTCGGTGTTCCATTCTCCGTAACTCTTATAAATGCAACTCGAGTGAAATATCATCTGATAGTAAACAGGTGATAATCATGATCGATTGCCAAATCGGAGATTGAATGCACGGCTCCTTTCATGGACACTATTTTCGCTAGAGTGATGATTACTGAAGCAAAACAAAAGATCATATAAATAAACAAATAAATCAAATTAACAAATAAACGAATGAAAAATTTATAAAATGAACAAGCAAAATAATCGGACTTCAATACACGCTAATCTTCGCTGTGATCAGCAATAATGTATAGATCGTGCACTGTACTGTTATGGAGATCAAGAAATACATATTTAATTCACCTTTTTTCCAATGAGATTGACTTCAATCGCAAAGAAAAAACAATAGGCGATTATAAGAAGTACAGTGACGTCAAACCGGAGAACATCAACACCGGTAGCTTCATCATGGACAAGGTTGATTAAGACCAAAATTTTGGATCCAAGGGCAAGCACCCAGTACAGGATCAATAACCATACTAACGCTGGTCTTCTCCAGTATTCGACATAATGATAGTAGATAGCAGATAATATACAACTTAGCAAAGCTAGCGACGGAGGTATGTAAAGATGGGGACGCGTCGGTCCACTTCGTGTTACGTCGGTCAGTATTCCCTCCCCGACCCATGCTAGCAAGACGATGAAGGCAACAATGAATATGACGTGTCTCAGGTCATGCCCCGGGTACACCAGTAATGTCCTGGATTTGAAGTGGCGCAGACTGGTGCAGCATCCAATAACGACAAGGACGACGGACGCGACGACCAGAAAGAAAAGATGGACGCAGGCATCGACAAGGTTGACGAAACACGAGTTGTGCAGAGTGCGGTCGACGTCCCATTTAAAATCAATGAAATCCGTTAAATTGGCACCACAGAACCATTGCAGACTTTCGTCCTCACTAGCCATGACCTACGCTTTCTGACGGTGAGTACAACAGATCGCTAGTGCTGAAAAACCTCCTCGGGTTTAGATACCTGGCGAAACATCTGCAGGACCTTATGACATGGTCAGGGTCTTCTTGATTTTCACCAACGTAGCACACAGTGATACAAACGTAATGTACCACCGAAGCAGCAGCCGACTCTTCGAAGCCGACCAGCGTCCCGGTTGAGAACTGAGATTGTTTATAGTCAGATAATTTATCAAAGTTATCAGCCAAATCAATCAAATTCTTTACTCCTGCTGTCTTGTTTAAACTTAAGTACAGTCTGTAAATTTTTAACCTTGAATTGTTTGGTCGGTATACGAACTTCATGATGGTGGGCGGCTGTGATTGATGAAAAGCCAGTAAATATTGGTGGCTATCAAGCAAAAATTAGTTTGCAATTTTCAGAGCTGGCGTAGCATGGATGAAGTCGTCATTAAATGAAAGTTGTGAATCTTTAACTAAGACCGTTATTCTTTGTGGTGGATACGTCATTGGTGACACCGGCTGATATCGTGTTGACCTTATTCAAAGGTCATATATTGTCTCAAGGTGTGACATTTAGCCACCAAAATTCTGTTCGGATTAACCTCTAGACTGCAGCTGACTCGAGTTCATCCGCAAGTTTTCGCTTCTAAATCACAACGTCATTACAATTTTACACACAGATGAAGATAAACGGACTAATATGGCACCAACTCATTACAAAGGTTGATAATCGCAGTAAGAAATGGAGATATATCGATAAATCAATTGAAAATTGGAAAATACGTACAAACTTCAAAAGTCAAATTCGATTGGTAATAAAATAAACACCCAAATAAGTTTTTTTTTGAAGTGAAGTATAGGATAACCGAGGAATGAATCATCCAGTGAGTTTTTTTAATGCCAGATTCGAACTCCATTCTCGTAGAGCACGAAAGTTTGTACAAATGTATATCTAGGTCATGAAGGGTCTTCTTGTCGCCTCACATCGTAGGGTCACGCTAGGGTGCTACACCTGGTACCTGCCATACGTTGAACTGAGTTAGACAATTGAATGGTCATATCAAGCTTACTCATCTGTATTACTGCATGTTCCTACAAGTGGCGAAGCTCGTCCTGGCTTGTTACTTTGCCCGGGTTTTATCAAATTGGTGCGTAAACATATTCAGTTTGTTTAACACCTGCGATGTCACTGATATACAACCGAATAGGCTCCAGGTGCTTGATCACTGCCTCGGAGTTCGAAGCATTTCCAATGCATGCGCAATTTTACTGCGCATTGTTGATCAGTCTTTTGATATTGATCAGTTTTCAAGCACATATAGTTGTAACACAAAGGTCAATCAGCAGTGGTGCTTTAAAAGGGACGATACAAATACACCAATGTCAGGAAATACTCACACTTGCTAATGTTAGAACTCAGAAGCATGTTTACTCTTTGCGTGACGCTCTGTTACGGAGAAAACTCAATACTCCATGACTTTGGCTAATGTTAATAAGAACATTGAAAAGCAAGATAAAAAACCCTTCTTGACAAACAACATTTGGTAGTATAGATAAAGATGAGGTAATAAAAAATGTACGCCTTCATGAGGACGCCCGATGCCGTCTTTCCTGTCAACTTTGTGGCGCTTGATGTTTTATTTGTATCAAAAGTAATATCGATGTTACATTTTAATGTTAGAGGTTTTGAATTATTTACGGATTGTGGATAAGTACGTTTATCATATACATAGACCAAGTTATCCCTATAGTATGACATCACACTACAGATATATATGACTACGATGAATCCACATTCCACATGTGATGGATAAGCTTATGGGATCTAGACTACATTTAAACGTAAACAAAAAAATTAGCTATTCAGAACTTATTTTCAAATTCCAGAAACGCCAACGTTAGAGGGTTATGAAGCATAAGGGAATATGGAGTATTAAAATATATGTGTACCGTCGATACTAGAATTTTTTATGAATCGTGTTTTTTCGTCGTTGACTTGCGATGAATCGTTTCATTTCTTCACCACTGACATTTTAATACCCTATGTTGCTGACATTTTGTGTTTTCTACCTCGTCATTTACAGCCCCTGTCGATGTCCATCAAACGACATAATAGGCACAGACGATAAGCCAAGACACGTACCAATCATCCCTGCAACAGTAAGAATGTTTTCTTAGGCAACATTGAGGAGTTTAAAGCTTACATGGAACAATAACGTCACGATCGATGCTGCAGTGGCAGTCAACGCCGAGGAAGCGAAGAGCGTTCTTCATTTCTGACAGCAATGACGATACTCCGCTCTTCAGACACATCAGAAGAAGTGCTGTTTTATTTTTCAAGAGCGACGAGTTCACAAGATTATTAGTAGATTTAAAGGTGCAAGCTATTGTATTGTCCATGCGTAGTGCGCATCATGTTTCCTGTATTGTATTGAACTTCCGTCGTCTGAGCTTTGGGGATGGACCATTAGATCTTGGGAGGGGTGGTCAAAAATCGAAAAAAAATTCAAAGCAAAAAGCTAGGAAAAATATTTTCAGACTAGTTTGCAAAATAAAACCAGAACACAATGTGTGAAAAAAGAAATCTTGCAAAATTCTTTAAAATCTTGATTTTTTTGAGATTTTACCTGCAGGAAGCAGCTATCTGTATCGAATATAAACCCCTAAACTGGAAGTTGCGGTCGTCTCATATTTTCATGAATTTTGTATCTCGGATCACTTGAAAATTATAAAATTATGAAGTCAGTTTTCTATTAGTTTCCTACATACAAAATTTAGAATGTACCAGGTATACCACTGAAACTCAGTATAGTATGGTTGTCAAGACAGAAAGTTATATTTTACTTTTTAAGTGTACAGATACAGGCCAATTAAGCGGTTCATTGACTTTTCACAGTATTTTCTTGCAACAATGAAGGCAAGAATGGGTGAACAAGTAGAAATATGCCCATAATGATGAAACAACAAAGCACTGAGGCATTTCAGTTCGTTTCCTTCTCAAAAACAGTCTTAGTGTAACAGAAACAAACCTCTTTTATCATTCAACAATACAATATGTAACACGCCATCTGTCCAGCAAAATACGACTGAAATACATATGAAAGGGTTGAACTTCAGATTTATGTATAGCAGATACTGAATGAATCTGCAAGATTAATAAAAGTAATTGGCAAAAACAAAGACAAAATTGCAAACCATATCTTTGTGTGCAGCAAACACTGAAAGACAATTTTCCAAAATAGCAATACAAACATTCAATGTCAGTTTTGACAGAACCAATTACCTGAAAACTTCATAAAAATAGAGTATTAATTTGCATAAACACTTTCTACACTACCATATGAAGGCACCTGTGACCTCAGGGACTCTTTAGTTTCCTGTATGGTGAATACAATTATTTGTAGCACACCTTCTACTCATGCTGTGTCATGACTTGAGAGAAAAAATAGAATTGCAATTTCTCAAGGGAAATAGTTGCATCGCTATTGCCAGGTCATGTGACCAGAAAAGATTAATTCATATCGGGACATGTCATAGTGTCGCTTAGTAAAAATATACACCGCAGATTCTGCGTTATGATGAACTTCTAAGGAAAAAGTTACAATATCTTTGGAATGCAAGTTAACTGACATCACTCGTATCGTGAGATTTAGCCTTTAGAGTCTCAGACGAAGAACTTCAACATTTTGTGGAAATTACAAATTCAAGTAAAAGCTAAGCACATAATTCTTATGCAACAAAGAATTTTAAAATTTCAAGATCAACCCAATGGATATCGCTTGTCGACTTTGCTTTATGTAATAATGAAATAGGTAGGACTGTAAACAGGAAAGACTCAGAGGACTAATGTTGTATTGCAAGTAGGCTAATATAGTCGAAGAAATAAAGACTGATATTATTCTATTCAAAAAACTGAAGTCTATACTAGGGTGGATCTCTGGTATCTTACTCGTTGACTCGGAAGAACCGATCACAGCAGAGTAACGGCCCTCGTTCAAGTTCAGTTTTCTTCGAGTTAGATTGAACGCAAGCTTTAGTCATTGTAGTTTCGACAATATCCAGTTACAATATCTTTGGAATGCAAGTTTACTGACATCACTCATGCCGAAATATAGCGATTCGCTTAGTTTAAATACGAAGCGATTGCGACGCGATCCAGACGCATAAGTATTGAGATCTAGTACTACTAGATCCCAATACTTATACTAGTACAATACAATTAATTGCTTAACTTAGCCGAAGGTAAAACGTTACGCATATTATTATGAAATGAAAACATACTGAAAGATAAAAAAATAAGAATAACACCTTCACTTTAAGAGCTTTCCAAGATATGCTATTTATACGGCGTGTCGGAACTACAATTTGAGTAATTGCCGGTGTAAATCTAGAATACAATTTTTATGATTGTAACATAAAAAGAGTGTTACAAGATTTATCTCCCCTTGTGGTCAGAGGGTTTCCTCTAGAATATAATGCAACTAGTACTTGGCACTTTTTCTTCCCTGTTTTTTTAAACTGAAAGAATTCCCTTGTAGGATGACTCTCGTCGAATTTGAGTTTTCAGAGAGAGAGAGAGAGAGAGAGAGAGAGAGAGAGAGAGAGAGAGATTGAAATGGAGCGAGCTACTTGATAAACTTTGTAAACCCTTTGCAGTCACTGACGATTTATCAAAAACAAAAACCAGAGAGAAAATGTCTGATATTAGACAATAGGGCACATTTATTTTGAAGAATTGCTTTACGGACTATACGATGACGTTGGGAAAGTAATCAGTATTATTATGATATACTAAATGCAGTATAGGAATGTAGACCTAATTGGAATCGTTTTGGAGATCACTGCAAAGCAGGACTCGAATAATTCGTCATCCCCGGTAGCTTGAAGCAGCGGCGAATGATCCAAACGTTATTCTTCAAACAAATGGGTAGTGAGGATGGTCTTTGAATCTGAAATTAAGAAGTAAAACGTAACCCTTCTTTAGATATAGGAGATTTTCACATAGCTGTTTGTACGTAACGCCAAGGAAAAAATACAGTAAGTTGGCAAAGTGAATAGTTATGTCCTCGGTGCTTAAAACCACACACTCAGGTGACGTTGGCTGCAATGAACGGTATTAATTACGGTACACATTTGTACTCCGATAATTGATTCAAACCAGAGTAACTTATTCTCATCATATCTACAGAAGCAAAATAATCATTATCCCAAACAAACTGAATCTCCGGGATTATATACTGTTTTGTCAAGGGGCTATATGCAGAGGAGGCATTCTCCCGAGTAAATGTTATTCTACGTCAATTGGCCTTGGAATGCAAATAAATGTGCGATCTCTTTTACTTATGTCAAGAGTGGATAGGTGTAGTCTACCCAATACAATTCACAGGCATTTCTTTCTCATGCTTACGCCTAGACTGAAAAATCCGTCGCTCGAGGGACCTCTCGCGCCCTCAAGTGACGGATCTTTAAGTCTACCTCACGCCCACGCCCTAAACTGATCGAACCCAAGCCTCAGTTATACTAAACCATGGTAATGTATGTTGCAACGTACAAGGTAGCAGTGAAACTGCGCCTGGAATAGAGAAACTTGAGCCTTTGTGTATGCTTCTCTAAGGAAACTTTAAACAATTCTCTTTCAACAATCGAGAATAGAGATCCGGGGTCTCCGTACAAATTTCTGTATTTGAGAAAAATGAAATTACCCGAACGAAATTCGGACACTGACAATCAAAAATGGCCGCTGTCCCAATGTTAGCTCTATGGGGACATTTGACTCTTCGATTTTCACAAAAAAAAAAACCGCGGTGCTTAAACTCTATTCACTCAAAAGGACTTTAAAAAGACTTAACACAAGTGATCAGAAAAGTGCATTCTACATAGGTCATGTGAACCATACATCAAGGCCTATCAGAATACTCACATAATCCAAAACCTATTCAATTGACTCGAGTTCATATTAAGATCATCCAACGACTTCACGTCCTCAGTGCTAAGCTCAAAGTCAAATATCTGCAGAATATATAACAAAGAAAACAAACGGCAATTAAAAACCTAATTGATGGATACATACAAAAATAAAATACCGCGATATTTAGAAATATTTTATAACAGTCACTCACGTTTTCGACGGCGTTCGCGATATATATATATATATATATATATATATATATATGTATACATATATTTTATATATATTTTCAATCCTCAACAATGTGTAACCGTACACTCTGTGCCCAAGTTCAGAGGTTGCCATAAAGCCATTATGGTGATAACCGGGAGGGCACATTGTATACATTTTGTGTATGTATACATACATATATATATATATATATATATATATATATATATATATATATATATATATATATATATATATATATATATATATATATATATATATATATATATATGTATATGTATAATGCACACACCTGCATATTTTCTTTCATGTGTTCTGGATTCAAACTCTTCGGTATGACAGCACATCCCCTGCTGACTGGGTATCGGAGGAGTATTTGTGCCGGGGATCTATTGTATTTTGCACCCATAGCCTTGACTACCGGGTCGCTGAGAAGGACAGGGTCCTCTTCGGTTTTCATGTTGCTGGGGAAAGGGGTGAAATTACGACAAATTCTGTGTTGATTTTTTTCTACTTCATAAGGTAGTATACACCTCGAAATTGAAGGACAAAAATTTTTATACAAATCTTCGGTGAGGGAAAGTTAAACTGGTTCCATTCGAAGTCATGATACAAATCAGGAGTCAGCATACAAAGTAAAGTAAAAAGATTCCAGCTCGAATTTTTTCAAGGGTCATGACCCCCTGACTATTATTATCAATTGCGAACGGGAATGAGTATAAAGTTTTTTAACAGAAAGTTTGAACAAATAAGGCTTTCAATTTCAAGGAATATATTCGGTAAAATGCGAAAGACAGTGTGCGGCAATTTTCTATAGAAATGTTTGACACTGTAAGCGCCGCCATTGACATTCTGCCAGACACTTCAACCTTGCACCGAATTTCATTAAATACAGGAGTGCGCTCTTCAAAATCCAAACATCATATTTGCGCATTACAACTCCTGTGTTACTGCGTCATTTTGCAAATGTAAAAAAGCAAAGTTTCCCAAAAAAGCAGATCCATCATCACTGTTCAATGATGTTATTTTGGCACAACATTTAACAAGTAAAACCATTTTATAAGATGCAGATAATCTAGGGAGTCGCGCATTACACTTAGATGCCTATTAAGTTTTATCCCTACCCTGGTGCCCCGAGTGAACTGTATGATGTCACCACTATTCCGTTAGATTGACAGAAACTGACCAGCTCTTGTCTTGTGAAGTATGGATTTACTTCGATCTGAAAGATAGTTGAAAACATTTAAAAGAAGAAAAAACCACACAACAGCTTCAAGATTTTAATTGTCAGGAACAATGAACTAGTCTGAAAGACCGGTCGTTCGAGGGCGCTCTCGTCATGGGGGGAAAGGGGAGGGCTGTAGAGAGCACAGAAGAATCTTTCAGTTTGACCATGAACGTGCTTATCGCTGAAGTTCCAGTGATAAATTGGATTTGCAAGCTGAACAGTTACCCAACGGTTTGCATACATATCAAAATACTCTTCAACATTACTTCGTACTTGATTGTTGACTGGTTTGTGCTTGGCAACCTGTAGGACTCGTTCAATCTGTTTCTCGTTGAAGTTAGAGACTCCAATGGACTTGGCAAGGCCTTCATCTACCAATTTTTCCATTTCCTAGTGGGTAAAAATTAAAAAAAGACACGAATTTCAACGATGACACGCCGATATGCACTGAAGGGAAATACACTTAAAACACTACATTGATGACAATACTAATAAATCGTTAAAAGTTACTATTCGTGATGAAACTTTAAACTAATGGGAAATTTGTAATATTCTACAGAGACATGCACGTCGAAAGAGGTTTTAGACTGTTACTCATACTTTGGTTAATGATCCTTTCTTTGACTTGATTAATTTTTGGGGCAAGGTGAAAGAGTGTGTTCCTACTGTGAATAATGTTACAAATCACTATAATACTGTGGGGTTTAAGGTACATAGGCCTACCCCCCTACGATATGATGTAATGAAGATTGGGTCAAGTACTGAATTTTTCAGGTCCACCTTGATCTCTATAAAATGATCCATCTGCGCTCTCTACAAGCAAAAGACAACGTACAATATTTTCAGATTCCAAATACCATTTTCTGACTCAAAGGCACGACTGTTTTTACTCACCTTCCATGTGTCTACGTAGTCGACGTCCACATCTATGCGAAGCTCTCCCTTCTCATTCGTTGGCAACGGGCGATCATTTTTGTCAAACTGCGGGATTTACAAGCATTATATTAATTCAAGCCGATAGATTCTTAGCATTATTTTAAGTGAAATTTACAGTATTTGACAAATAAGATATATTTCAGCACCTTAAATGGTGGAGATTAAGAAAACGTGGTCGACAAAACGTACTTGTCAGTCTGACATAACTGACATGTAGACAGAACATACTCCAATTTTTAGCTGAATACTCTGAGTACAACCGAGTGTTATAAAAACTTAACATTCAAATTGTCAAAAGACCAATTGAAAATTAACTTAAACTGCTAACTTCTTTCAGCCTCAACGTCCACAGAAGGTCATCTAATAGTGCATGCCCATTGTAAGATTCGCAAACGTTATAAATTGCGCAGTAACTCCGCCTATATATGTCGCTAGTTGCAAAAGTACATGGCATTTATCGTTGGAAAATTAAAATGCGAGTTATGAATAACACACTGCTAAATGTCTCCCACTTATCTGTTTAAGATATGCAGGTTTAATGCGCTTTTATGTAGTCGTCCAGTACATAAATCACTTGTAGAATAGCTACCTCAGTTTAAACAATACCAATAAATCGACGAGAATGTATTAACTGTCCTTCGATACACCGGTCAATTTACGATTAAAGCCCTAGTAGCTGCGATTTTTATGCATTGTTTTCATGATTTATTTTCAAACCAAAGTTGGTTCGTGTAAATCTAGAGGTTCAAAAATAAACGGGTGCCGCAGTCATAAAATGGTGCCCCCACGGAAAAGTACAAAAAACGCAGTGTTTCCTGCAATACACATCTTGATCATAAAATGATGCCATTACTTGAATGCACTACACACGATGGCAAACATTTTGTTGTTGTTAGATTTATTTTCTCTGTCACATGATTAGTTTTTGAAAACGGCGGGAAATCTTAAATGCTGCCAAAACGTTTGAATTTCAACCCGCCACGTTTGACACCTACGACTAAAATCGGTCACGTTTAAAGGGCAGTGGTCGTCGCGCTGCGCATGCTCTTGAGGAAAGTCCAAGACTAAGAATTGCTGTCTTTTTACTCAACTTTACCTTCATCCATCATTGTGCATGGGTTTATTGCACCAAGATTTCAGTATTAAATTTTTGTCTTTATTCTCTTCACTCTGTAGACCACGAAAGTTGGTTGCACAGCTGACGGACTGCAGCGGCCTCAGTGAACGAGCGTTGTATGGTTGACGCCTGCCGGGCTATGAGCAGCCCTGATCAGCAATGATCTCACCTGATAGCAATACCACGATCATTGTTGTAGCTAGCTTACTAGCACAAAATAAACCAGAAAGTTCAAACGCACTTGAATGGCACAAGCGCCAGCACTATGCATGTATTAGCTTCAGTCTTGCAAGGGTCTAGCTGCAAAAATGGCAGCTCACCGTCGGCCGTGCGCGGTCTTTTTCTAACGTGTAGCTGTGCAGCGCCGGCCGCTACAGGCCAGCGCTGCAAAGCAAACACGTCAGAAATGCATCGTACGCTGGGCTACTAGGGTCTTTCTATATGGTCTTGTGAAACACACAGGCCCTGCTGTGTGCAGCATTGTGAACGAACGCAACGTCTTTTGTGTAAATCCACTTGCGATCTAAATTTTATGAACATTTGGAAGTCACTATCATGTTTCGACAACGAGGATGTATATATATATATATATATATATATATATATATATATATATATATATATATATATATATATATATATATATATATATATATATATAAATTTCCGAATCTCAGCTGTGTGAAAACGAGACTGTATATAAAATTTTGCAGTTGTATTACGAAAACGAGGTTCTATATATTTACAATTTGTGCAGCCGTATGAAAACGAGGTCCTATATATATAAAAGTTTGCAGTTGCATGAAAACGAGGTTGAATATAATTGTTTTCAACGGTGTCTCGAAAGCGAGGTTCAATGTACATTTTCGACCTTTATCCAAGTATGTATGTATGTATGTATGTATGTATGTATGTATGTATGTATGTATGTATGTATGTATGTATGTATGTATGTATGTATGTATGTATGTATGTATGTATGTATGTATGTATGTGTATGAATCAAACCCATTTGTTCACTGTGACTGCGTGCAGTAAACTCAGCGACATAATGTGAGTGTTGTGTCTCAATGTTCGTAGCCTTACATAAGATAATAAATAGAAATACACCACTGAAGTTCGGTTCCGATCTTAATATTTTATTATTGCATGATGTTGAGTCTTACAAAGGTGTTAACAAAGTGAGGGACCGCTCCCATCTCACTCAGATTGAAGTTGAAAAGACTTATGTTTACAAAAGAATTATGTTTATCAACAAAAAATCGCGCACACGCAGCGCGTCGACCACTGCCCTTTAACGGCAAGTTGGCCTGTTCATCAGAAACTCATCAGAAAGGGGCAATGATTTCTCAAAATCATTTTCGATGAACGACCCTACCATGGCAGACCTACCTGCACTGCGGTGGGAACGTGCATTAAATACAGGTCAACGTAGTCGAGTTGCAGCAACTTCAGGGAATTGTCAAAGCCTTCCCGAACACGTTCAGGAGATAGGTATTGGGGCGCGAGCTAATGGTTGGCAATCAAATGTTACCAACCGATGAAATAGACAACATAATACATATTAAAGAACTGCAAGGGTTGACGATCATTTCAAATATCAGAAAAGTTGGGCATCCCTGAGAAGACATAGGTCGAATTTCAAAGAGACCATCATATAGGAACCAATATTTTGACCGGAAATGAGAAAACTGCCCTCAAAACATTGGATATGCAAATCTCATCATCATTAAAGTAACACGATGGAGGCACTTTACAGTGGTCTTCAGGCATTCAGAAGCATCAGACGGACGCAGATCATGCACTAGTATCAAAATGTTTTTCTTTTTACTAAATTACCTTTGTGACAATGAAGAGCTCTTCCCGCTTCACTTTCCCTTCTGCAATCACTTCTTTAATCGCTTGACCTATCTGTTCTTCATTATCATAGACATATGCCGTGTCAATGTGTCGATATCCTGCATCGATGGCCGCCTTGACAGCTGCGACGGCTTCGTGCGGCTTTATCTGTGAGGTGCAATACACATATAGGGAGGTAAACCGGACGTCTCTCCAAGTGCACTGGTCATATTTTGGCTGAGAGTCAGTTTATTGGAACTTTTATTACACCATTGATTACTGGATTTCGAAAGATGGCCCACCAATTAACAAAATGAACGGCCAAATTACAGACAACTTTGCAAAAGAGCATGCAGTGCCCATGTATTTGGCACTATTGTCAGGTTTCAGATTCTGACCTAATGTCATTGGATTATGGATTGTTATGATTGCGATTATTTTGTTGCACTCAAACACAGGTGTCACTTTCCATCAAAGTCTGTTTCATAATGTTACTTATGGTTACTTATATATTACTTATGGAGAATGTAAAGCAGAATCTACGGCCACCAAAATTACGAAGCGCGGATGAACTAGTAACTACAAAAGATGACATATCAATTATCCTGAAAAAGTTAGAACCTCTAGTCAACGTTAACGAAACGACGCAAGTAACACACTTGACCAGAGTCAGTCAAAAATGGATAGCAAAGAAGACAATTTTCATGAACTGAAAGAGAACTATGACCATAACAGTGAAAAGATAAATTCTACTACGGAAGAAACGCAACTGGAGCTGAACACAAAACAATTTGCGACGGAAGGACGACCTGGATCTCATGAAAAAGCAATCTTCTTTTCTATGGGAATAAACGGGAAGATTTCATAAAGGAGGTCATACGTCTCGCTCAGAGAACTACTACCTTGTTAATTCCAAAATTGAAGTTGTTACATATTATTAAATACCTTGGTTGATCATAATCCTCAAGAAATTCATGGTCAAAAGCAGTGTCAAACCTTGCAGATCAGGGCAGCTAAGCTATGGAAATTATTTCGGCAGCTTCGAATATAGAGTTGGTAATTTCCATATGAATCGTCATTTTAAACTGTTTGATTCTATGGTTCTTCTGATTTTATTTACGGAGTTGAAATCTTGGATTTCAAGTTTATTAATGTTATCGAAAGGGCTAAAAGAAAATTATACATTAAGTTAATGGGCTTATCAAGCAGAATAACTACTGAAACTGTACTTGAGGAATTGAGAGGTTAACATTTCATACGAGAACGGAACGGAACGGGAATCAACGGATACGTCATCACTATCTGCGCGCTCCCTTCATGTTCTGATGATGTCAGTCCTCGTTATGCATCTAGGTAAAATATTGAACGGATTCGGCTCTATATATAGTATTGTGCACGTCTTAGTACGCCTTTCCCGGACGCAGCGGTGCGGATAAGGAATCTAAATTTCTTATTCGCACCGCAGCGTGTGGCTAGCCTTGATGTACCAAAGCTTGGCAATCGTTATTAATCCTGGTCCCCAAGTTCCCTCTTTACCCGATTCATAGGACGCGCATTTGTACCATTGTTTGCGTCATGTATCCGAGGTAACATTTAAATATTTTATTTTATTATGGAAATGGTCTGAAGGCAGGCTCAATAGGTCCAGTCCATAACCTAGAGTAACCGGGGCCAAAATGATTTTTGTCAGCGTCGCTGCCAGCATCGCATCACATGTCACAGTAGTACAGTTGACGTCTCTGCAAGTAGAGACGAAACTTTTTTCTAATACTTTCGTTTTCATGATTTCCAGACTAAACCCTGAGGGAAAGGTGAGGTCTTGGCGATGTGAAATTTAAAGGCTTTCTCACAGAGATTGAGCAGCTGCAATATTATTTTGTAAGCCAACGGGCCGTGTGCCGGCTTATTGCACTTGAAGTTATTGTGTCGTGTTGGCTGAGTGCGAGTAGCGCCGGCCCGTGGGGAGGGGGATGGGGCTGGGCCTGAGCAAAGAGGGAAAGAAGGGAAGAGGGAAGGAAAAAAAGAGAAAGAGAGATGAGCGAGAGAAAGAGAGAAAGAGGAATAAACAGAGGGGTCAGGGAGAAAAAAGTCCCATATCCACTCTATTGATAAAACAGTGTGTGGATCAAGTTGCTCCCATTATTACTAGAATAATTGATTCTTCATTTGAGACAGGCGAATTTCCCGAGTCATGTAAGTATGCAATTATCCGTCCACTACTTAAGAAGCCAGGTCTTGATAGAAATGTCCTGAAAAATTACAGGCCAGTTTCTAATTTAACATGTATTTCCAAGCTGGTTGGAAAAGGAGCATTACTTCAAATTAATTCGTATTTATCTAATAACAACCTGTACGCTAAATGCCAGTCTGCCTACCGAGAAGGTCACAGTATACACATAT